>JAJEJO010048844.1:265290-317856 GCA_020662805.1 Glaucomys volans | reverse complement strand
TGAGTTGCTTAGGGCCTCGCTAAGTTGCTGAGGCTGGCTTTGAACTCGTGATCCTCCTGACTCAGCCTCCTGAGTCGCTTGGATTACAGGCGTGCGCCACACCTGGCTGGTTCCCTTTATTTAAATGAAGTATACCAGACAGCTAGGTGCAAGAACAGTTTCTTGCCATCAAGAAACTTTTGTGTACAATGAATCAAAATAAATAAATTTTAAAAAAAGAAACTTTTTTATTTGGGAAGACAGCCTACAAAATAAACAATAGGATGAATTGGTGTAATATTGATGAGTGAGGGCAGTAGATAACATGTGATTGAAAAATATGCAGAGTATCAAACTTTTAGGTTCTGATTTGAAACCCCTTGCTGTTACACTGTCTACATGTATAAATATATAACTGTAAATTCCACTACTATATATAATTATAACATGCCAATAAAAAATACAGAAAGAGGGTTGGGGATATAGCTCAGTTGGTAGAGTGCTTGCTTCGCAAACACGAGGCCCTGGGTTCAATCCCCAGCACTGCCAAAACAAAACAAAACAAAAACAGGAAGAAACACTGGCATCATGCAGACTAAATGGTTCTACTAGCAATTAGCCACTAGAAGAAAAAAGTAAGCACTTGTTAAAAAACACATATAAGAAAATCACATACCCTTCTCCATTGCTATTAAAATATGTGGATTGGGTTTCTATCACTAGTAAGCCAATTCCAGATCCACAAGGGACAATTGTGGGGTACTAACAGATGATCAGAGTCTTGGGGGAGACAAAGGAAGTAATTCTTATCAATTGAAGTAAAAGGATACCTGAAATGAGCCTCACTTCACAAGCCAGCTATTTCTCTGTTACAGTCTTAATTAAGATATCTTGATGTTTACCTAACTGTATATAAACTTTGGAACTCAACAGACCAAATTCAGATCCCCTGTCTCAGCTCTGCCTGTATATACAATAGACAATACTTTATCTTTCTGAACTTCCTAGCTTTCATTCCAGCACCTTACTTCTTAAAGAGGTTCTGAGAAAATGTTGCCCTGAGGCTGTTGAGCAGCCTAAAAGTGATAGGATAGTGGTACAGCCACTGCTCACTGAAGAGTCTGCACAGTCCTCCAGCGTCAGTTCTGTCTGCAGGAGGAACCAGAAACAGGACATGCTGGGTGGGGAAAGAATGACAGAGGAATAACACAATGATCTAAAAGACCATTACAAGCATATAAACATAACTAAATTTTAGAAAAATTATTGGGCTGTGAAATTGATTACTCCTACTGAGATTAGTGGAAAATTCTGGATTGATTAATTAAAGCCAGAACTCTCACATATACTGATGTGAGTGTAAAATTATCCTGAATTCTTTACTGTTTGGCAATTTGTACCAAAGTTGAGCCTATACATACACTATGGTCCAGCAATTCTATTCCTAGGTATGATTACATATTTCACCAAAAGGACTGTGAGAATGTTTAGAGCAACACTATTCATAATCACCCTAAGTGGCAGCTACCTAAATACTCATCAGGGGTAGAATAGATAACCAATTGTGGTGTGTTAATACAACAAAATTCTATAATGATATGACCAGTCTGCAAATACGACACTATGGTAACTCACGAAGTTCACTGTGAACATATTATGTGGTTCCATCATCAAGTACAAAACTAGGCCAAATTTATCTGATGTCAGATGATGAGAGGGTGATCTCCTCAGGACAGTAGATGAGGGGAAAAATAGGGAGTTTCTGCAGAGTTGGCAATGATTCATTTCCAGATCTAAGAGCTGATTATGCAGGCATGATCCATTCGTTAAAACTAATTCAGCTGTGCACTTAAGTGTATTTTTTTTATGTGTTATACTTTAACAAAAAGTCTAGAAATTTAAAAAAAAATAGTAGCAGAGTTTTCAACTAAATGTAAGGCAGACTTTTAAGCAATCAAAAACTTTAAACACTAGGAAGTCTGTGGTCTTCTCTGGAAAGAGGGTGGAGAAAATCTTTAGGAAGTTCTAGGGACTATGGTTCTATAAAAACATAGAAAAGCAAATAACCTAAAATATTTCTTGCCTTAAAGACATCAGTGTGAGACTTCCTGATTAGGGCCAAACTGTTTGTACTTTGCAGATCTTCTACTACTCAACTAGCATTTTTCAGACAGCTGGAATCGGCCAACCTGTTTATGCAACCATCGGAGTTGGTGCCATCAACCTGATTTTCACTGTTCTCTCTGTAAGTCAATACCCTAGATAACATTGCTTGTTCCCGAGCCCAGAAACAGAGGAAAAAACTTCTGATCAATGACTTCTGTCCACATGCAGTGGGTGTGTAGAATTAAATGGGTCATGGGAAGAGTCCTCTCTGTAAATAAACTAACTATTGCATTACGATTAGGCATAACTGAGAATGTGAATCACTGGCTCACCCTACTTCTGGGATGCTATTCAGTCACTTGCAGTGAATGAATAACATGCTGGGAGGCACAGAGGAAGTTCCCTTGGTTCCTTCTTTGCTCTATATTTAAATCCCCTAGGACTACTTGGCAGCTTGTCATTTCTAGCAATATGTGTAGTTTACCCAGGATCCTCTCCTTACATGTTTAAAATATTTTATTCATCCTGGTGTCTTGGGGAGAACATTTAAAAATAATAAACAAGGTACTCTCTGATAACTATCTCAGCCTCTAAGCAGAATTCATCAAACATGTGAAATTCCTATGATGTTAAGTCATTGGGCAGAACTTCTGGGTAATTCCCAAGGAAGTAGCTTCTGGTGATGTATCAGAGTGCGTGTGCTTTAGAGAATGAGGTAGAAGTATAAAACTAGAAGTATTATTGTTCCTTTTGCAACAACTACAAAAAAAAATAGGTCATATGCTCTTCTTAAAACCAAATATTTTATTTAAGAAGTAATGTAGCATCTTTTTTTTTTTTTTTTGGTACTTGAACCCAGGGGCACTTGGCACAGCCATATCCCCAGCCCTATTTTGTATTTTATTTAGAGACAGGGTCTCACTGAGTTGCTTAGGGCCTCACTAAGTTGCTGAGGCTGGCTTTGAACTCGAGATCCTCCTGCCTCAGCCTCCCAAGTGCTGGAATTACAGGCGTACACCACCGCACCAGGCGTAATTTAACATCTTGACAATAAAATTTAACATAATCTAAAAGATAAAACAAACAAAAGCTTCCAGCTAATACAATTCACTCTAAAGTAAGGATAATGTGGCCTATTTTGATATTTGAATAAAAATTATCAAAATAAATGTGCTTTTTGGTTTTGGCCATAATACTATACTCAGCTTATTTTAGACACTTGTTTTTCATTCTCTGCACATGGACTTTTAACTATTATCTTGAGGTGGTCAATAAATTACAGCCTGGCTATCTAGACCAAAAAGTAGGTCTGTCCAGACCATGTTGAACAGTGATGGACCTTGGAAAGAGGAGGAAGAACAAATAATAACAGAGCAGCAGGGGTTCTGTAGACATGACTTTAGAGATAATGCCTTTTTGAGCCAAGAGCCATTCTCAATGAAGGTCTGTTACTGGGATGGAATTCAAGGGACTATATATCCTTTTTGTCTCCTGGGATAATATTTTTTACAAATACTATTTTAGTATCTTTTTACAATATAAAGATCATTATTCAAACACTTGTACATAAGATTTGCTAATGTAAAGTAATTGATTGATTGTAATTGATTGCCAAGACTAAATAACCCAAAATTTGGGAAAACCTAAAAAGAGGAACATTCTGTGAAATTTTATTTTACACCTTGCACCCAACCTCACTGGTGTGGGAGGAGTCATTGTATTTATAATAATGTCTTAATATTTTGAATATGACTTCTGGAGCTCATCCTTTTATTCTGTAAAAATTTTGAGCAGATGACTGACACTATTAAAAAAATAAGCTCAAATCATCTCATTAAACCACCACAACTATAGATAACAATTTAAAATTTTATTATTTGTTTTTTAAAACTTTTTTTAAGTTCAAAAGTACAAAAAGGAGGGTAACTTAGTCACCCAGTTTCTCTTCCCAGAAATGAGCAATGCTACCAAGTCCTGTGCATTCTTTTCAAATAGATAGAATAATACATTAATAATACATTAAAATTTCACCAGCTTGGAAGCAATATAATCAATTTGGGGGGGTTTTCTGAATTAGTGTTTGGAGAAAAAGAGATTTTTCCAGTAACACAATGAACTACATTCCACATTCCATGTTTTCTTCCACACTAATGAGCTGGTAGAAGGGAACCTGTAATTTTGAGAGACAAAACAAAACAGGAAGAAATATGAAGGGAACTGGGAGGCAGGATGGCTCTCGAGAAGCAGCAGTGGCTATCAAACTCCAACTAGGTTCCACCTGGGATTGGAGTGAAGCACACAGTCTGGGGCAAAGGAGAATGTTAGGAGGGGCGATGTCTTCAGCTACTAACCCTGTATTGTCCTTGTTATCCCTGAGTGAATGAACACCCAGTCTCAAGGAGACAGTCCAACTCAATTTTCAGAACATGTAGTTTTAGGGTTTATTATCCTATATATATACATATATATATATACACACACATATATGCTATATATATATATATATATACACACACACATATATTATATATATATATATATATATATATATATATATATATATATATATATAAAACATATAGTAAGATCCCTTATTCCTGAAGAAATGTTTCTATTTTCCTGGTAGCTTGACATGGCATCATCAAGACAGCTCTGAAAGTCAGAGTTAAAGAGTCAAAAATGTAGACAGACATTTGATGAATTTGAGAAAGGTTTGTTTTTCTACTTCTTCCTTAATACTTAAATGTGGGCCCTTTGCTGATCATTCCTGTTTGAAGTGATTTTAAGTTCTGACATGCATGTGCCTCTGAGATGAAAAGGGTTTTCACTATAGGTGAAGAGAAAAGAAATGCTTCTCAGGTATTTTCAGGGCCAGAGCTCATCATGCTAAGCATATTGGATTGCTATTGATTTACTGATAAAATGATGAAACTAACTGATTTACTCACCAAGGTGAGAAATTATGACAGGTGTGTTTGTGTGTGAGTGTATGTGCAGGTCACCAGCCTTGGCAGTATTCCGTGGATTAGGGAGGCCGGAGTATATTCAACCAACGCTGGTCTTGGTTCACTGTAAATCTTAACCATGAATACAAAGATACCCAGACTCAAAGGAATCAATGACATGTTTTCTCAATTAGGATACAAAAGCACTCTAAGCCTTTGCCTTAAAGTTTTCTCTTTTCAAATGCATAGTTCACTTCCAATACCAGGCATACTTAAGTGCACCAGAAAAATGCAGACCTGACTATTTTGGTACAATGATCAAATTCTGTATGCTGCCAGGTGAGTGGTCATAATTTGACTTTATTAAGTACTGAGAAAGTTGGTTGAGAATAGTTGACACCTGAAAAGGTGTCCTGTTTCAGTTGTCTATAGTGCACAAACCCTTGTAATAGTAACCTAAGATAATCATCAGGAGAGAAATTAATGTCATTTTCTAATGTAGATCTTTCACATTTTAAATGTACAGGTAATCTATTGGGAGAGATGCAAGCTGTACAGCCTCTGACTCTTTTACTCAAGGGGATAATCCTAGAGAGGTGGTAACACTATGGTTCTATCTCTAGAATGGCCTATTCAAATCAATGTGAAAAAATTAAACAGATATTTGTTAATTATCCCTGTTTGCTGAGGCAACTCTGCCACCTGAGGCAAGAGTCACTCCCCGTCTCAGTCTCACACCCATAAAACAGAATAACAGCATCGCCTCCTCCCCTACTGTATAAATTGAAAATTCCTCTCGTGGAATAAAAATGATTTAAAGGCAAGATTTTATGACTCATAAAACAGACAATATTTTCAACACTTTCCTAGGTATTGCTTGTGGAGAAGGCAGGGCGACGCTCTCTGTTTCTAATTGGAATGAGTGGAATGTTTTTCTGCACCATCTTCATGTCAGTGGGACTTGTGCTCCTGGTGAGTTTGGTGCCTGGAACATCTCTGTATTCCAGGTTAAAGTGCTTTGAATGTCAAAAACATTTGAGAATTACTTATGGAATAAAGTCAGATGGACAGCATATAATAAAAAGAAGACTAAAGGGGAATTTGTTTCTTGGGTTTAGAGACTAAGTATCAGTGTGTCACTTGTGCTTGTTTTCCACGGAGGCAGTGTAGTCATGTGGTTAGAATGTCGCAGGCTTTGGAGTCAGCTCCAATGAGGCTGAAATTCTAGCTCTGCCACCTGACTGCCTGTGCAGACCTGGGTGAGTATTTGAACCTCTCCCAACTCAGGGTCCTCATTCACCAGTTTACAAGAGATAATTCACCTTGCCTACCTACCTTGGCACAATTAGGAGCAAAGGATACTGGATCTTAGCCTTGCCTTTCACAGGAAAAAGCAAATCTATAAGGATCAAATAAAAACTCTAATCTAGCCGGGTATAATGACCCACACCTGTAATCCCAGAGACTCAGGAGGATGGGTCAGGATTACAAATTCAAAGCCAATCTCAGCAATTTAGCAAGACCCTAGCAACTTAGTAAGACCTTGTCTCAAAAAATAAAATAAAATAAAATAAAAAATGAAACTGTGGAGATGTGGCTAAAGGAAACAACAGCCAGAGAGCCCAGCCCCACTTTTGTTTTTGTCTTGCTTTTTTCTTCAGGATAAGTTTGCTTGGACCAGTTACGTAAGCATGACAGCCATCTTCCTCTTTGTCAGTTTCTTTGAAATTGGACCAGGCCCCATCCCCTGGTTCATGGTGGCTGAGTTTTTCAGTCAAGGACCACGCCCCACGGCTTTGGCACTAGCCGCATTCAGCAACTGGATGTGCAATTTCATTATAGCCCTGTGTTTCCAGTACATTGCGGTAAGCAGCCTGATGCTGTGCAAATTTACTGAACAGAAGGCAGGTCAAACAGCAGCTAATTGGAACTCTGTGTTTGTTCTTCATCCAGGACTTCTGCGGACCTTTTGTGTTTTTCCTCTTTGCTGGGGTGCTCCTGGCCTTTACCGTGTTTACATTTTTTAAAGTTCCAGAAACCAAGGGAAAGTCTTTTGAGGAAATCGCTGCAGAATTCCAAAAGAAGAGTGGCTCAGCCCAACGGCCAAAAGCTGCTGTAGAAATGGAATTCCTTGGAACTACAGAGACTGTGTAAAGATGACCTGCTTTCTTATATGAACAAAACAGGAAGGAAACTGTGTTTTTAAGTGATTCCTTGAGAATTCTCTAGCTATATCTTGAAGTACGCTTTATTTTTTTAAAGAGTTTGGTAGGCTCTGATCAGAAATGTGTCAACAAATATTACCACAGAAAGTATTTTTATAACTTAAACTTTTTTGATGGGAAAAGTCTAAGTAAACCAAAAGGGTAGCTCGTTTTGCTACTATCAAAAGCAAGCATGTGGAGCTGGGGTTGTGGCTTAGAGGCAGAGTGCTTGCTTAGCATGTGAGAGGCACTGGGTTCGACTCGCAGCACCACATGTAAATAATAAAATAAAGGTCCATCAACATCTTAAATTTTTCTTTAAAAAAAGCAAATATATTCTAATCTTCCTACCCCTGTTTTTTTTTTTATTACAATGTTCCCTTGAAATTGAAGAGCTTTCAAGGTATATTATTGCTTCATGAAGCATAGGACTAGAAAACCAAGGATACAACTGATATTTATATATTTAAATCTGATTAAATTGGAATTTTCTTACAGATCTCATTGTAAGGGAGTTACAAGTAGTGGAAATAGAATTCATGTTAAATTAACTTTTTCATTTCTCTCACTCAGCTTCTTCCTTGTATATTTGAATTTCTATTTTGCTTAAAATCTTATTTTTTTCTGTATTTTCATGTGGAATGGTTTATTGGGTATATTAAAATATGTTTATGAAGAATAGGCTTCATTTGGGGTAGTTACCAAAAATTTTCTAGTACTCAGAAAAAAAACATTTTAGTTCCTTTGATGACCAAATGGGTTTTTGCAAAGTTGAACACTCAAAAGGTTTTAACTGGTTATATACCCTGGATTATCAGTTAATATTAACATCTACTTCAAAACCATGTTAATTTCTTGCTGGTTCAATTCTCTTGTTTTACTTTTAAATTGAGTATATCCTGGTTGAGCTGTTATAAAATATACTCAGTCACAAGTCCGGCATTTTGTCTATCTCCTTAAACCTCTAGTAAGCTAGATCAATCTAACTTAGGAAAATCTAGGGAGAGTATTGCTCTGTTAAAAATATTTTCTGAATTAGTATGTCTAAAAGTAAGTTGAAAAGTAGAGATTAAAAATTCCTAAGGGTGAGCTCCTGAAACTTCATAAATGTTCACTTTCAGACTTGATCAAAATCCCTATTTAATTTTCCTGGAAACAGAGTTCCCACAGAACATTCCCCTTTGACCTTCCCTTCTTTGTCTGAACCATATACAGATTCCATCTACCTATTCTACTGCTGTGTGTTGTGTGCTACCAATGTGCCAGGCTCGGTTCTGCATGCTTTGACCTTTGTAGGCAAATTGAAAAGGCACAATGATTAATCAAACTTCAGCTTGCAGTGAATTTTACAATTATGGAAGCACAGCTCTGATGAATACCAAAGGCTTTGTGGGAACTAAAATATCTCCAAGCTGTTTTCCCTACAAGTGGATCACTGAATAATCTTTTTATATTTGCTTTAATGTGCATTGTAGAAAAGCACTTTTTATAAAGTACTTTTTAAGAGAAAAAGAACCCCACTGAATTTTTTTGTTTTTTTTTTTGTTATTTTGTTTTGTTTGTTTCTTGCCCCTTGGTGGAAGTTGTTCACATGTATGTCACTTGGCAGCCCAAGCAACATGAAATTATTTCTTTTCATTTTAATTTTTTTTCTTTGGGTCAATTTAGAAAACAAAACAAAACAACAACTATTTTAACTTAGGACTTTAGGAAAGAGTCAAACTGAGCTCAAATGGTTCAAGAGATCTTTGTGCCAGACTAGACTCTGGACAAAAATGCAGGGACTCTGAACATGGCAGGAGCAGGAAGGTGATTCCTTGCTGGCTAATGTCTTCTACCTCAGGTTGCTGAGGGCCTTTGGAAAATTCAAAGTTAAATGATAAAGGAGTTGAATATCTTTACAGGGAAAATCATGATTCCTGATTTCATTTACTAAGAGAATAAAGCAGTAAAGATTTTTTAAAAAGAATTCAGAAGACTACTTTTAAGTTCTAATTAATTATTTTGACTGACCCACAAAAAACATATTCATATCCTGAAGTTTTCTGCCTCAAAGAAATTTAAGTACCTAACATTATTCCCCTTCCATAATTGTTTCCTGGCAGAGATTGTTGTACCTTGTATCCATGAGGGATTGGTTCCCAAACTCCATCCCACCCTTGCAGATACCACAATCTGCAGATGCTCGTATCCTTTAGATAAAATGGGATAGGATCTGCATATAACCTACACATATCCTCTTATATACTTTAAATCATCTCTATATTACTTAAAAGACAATGTAAATATTACATAGCTAGTTGTTATACTATATTGTTTAGAGAATAATGACAAGGAAAAATACCTGTACATGTTCAATAGAGACCCAATTTAGAGAAAAAAATGTATTTTTAAAAAATCTAAGGATGCAGAATTCACCAATGATAAATATTAAGGGGAAATAAGCCAATAAAGCTTTATATGAGGACCCCAAAACCAGCTTAACATAATAAAAATCTCTAGGACTTCAATGGTACATGTCATAGTAAATAATACAACTGACAATATCTAGATTTAGTCCCAGAAAAATGAGATGTGAGTTTGAACACCTAATTTTCCAAGTATTGTTTTTTTATAAGATTCAAGTATATTTTTCTGCAAGGTACTTTGTGTTCTAAGTTCCTCACAAATGCAACTTTTTTCAGCTTTTCTGAAGTGTAATCACACTTTCTGGTTTCTCCACTCAATGGCTGGACCCAGGACAGGGCGTGTCTAACTCCCTACTCCCTGCTTTCCTCTACACTGTCACACCACAGTGAATGCTGACACAACCAGGCACGGTCCAGTTCCCCCATCTCACAGACTTGCAGGAAGACCAGAGTTTAGTATCCCTTCGGTGTCTACTGCCTTCCATGAACCAGGCTCATGGAAGATGGGCACAATGATGTTACCTACCTCAGAGAATCGCCATGAGGATTAAACATAAAGTGCTAAGCACAGTGCCTGGAATAAAGGGGGTGCTCAATAGTGTTACCTAGAATTAGTATTCACAGAAAGACTTAGGATAAAGGGTCATCAGATATAAGATAGTTAAAATTTTCTTTTGAATTAAAGGAGTTTTATAAGTCAAAGAAAATATTTTCTTACTTGGATAATTTCAAAACAAAGGAATGGTAAGAACCAGGGGTGATATTCATCTTTGTAATTCCTAAATCCAAACTTAACATTTCTCAGTTAGGCTTTAAGGGTTTTTATTTTATTTTTAAAATTTGCTTTTGTCTAAGTTATGTTATTTTAAGAGGTCTATATGTAATATTATTTCTTTGGATAATATTAAAACACAAAAGAAATGTTGTATATCATATTTAAGTGAAATTTCATAGTATTATGATCACAGGAAAAGATAATTTTTGATAATTCTCAAAAATTGCAAAAGTGCTATGCACATGTAAACCAGCATACATGCATAAACTATTCCTTATTGCTAGCTTAATTATTGTACATGCAGCAAATAAAACAATGTTAGGCTACTTCTGTGCCGAATGTTTTCTCTGAGAAGTGAATGTTGAGCCATTATTGGCGGGGGCCACTAGGAAAGAATGAAGGGACTTTGGATTGGGCAGAGGGGATGGGGGTGAAAAGGATGGTGGAATGAAGGTGTCTTGAGCAGGGATGCTGTGTAGAAAGCAGACAAACATTTGTGTGTACCTGTGTGTGTGCATAATTTTCCATTAAAATTCTACATTAGAAACCCAAGGAGAAAAAGGTTATTTGCCAACCACTCTGAACACTCTACTAGTGTTTTTCACTGTTTTCCAATTTGGTGTGTATTTATAAGAATTATGATAAGAAACTGGTTTTAGTTAAGGGCATATATACACTACTTTTTTGTGTTAGTTGATACATTTCTGAATGCTTACTGTTTTACATATTTTATATATAAAAATACCATATATTTTACATAACCATATTATTAAAAATTCATACTGGTTCGTAACAAATACTTGTTTCTTTCTCAAGTATTTTCCTTATTCTTGTTTCAGGGATAAAATGTGAACTATTTTTTAAGCCCAAATTTTAGTTCCATCTGCTCATTGTTTTGTTATCAAGAGTAGAAAAACCTATCTTAAGTCTAAGAAGAGTTGTAGAAGAATGAACAATTCCTTTTAATGAAAAGAAAAATAATTTAATTCAGTTCATCTTAAACTGAGCTCCTATTAGAAACAAGATATTTGGTTAAAAGATTAGGAAACGTGATCCTTACTCAATTACCTGCATTCTCATAAAAGGAAAAAGATTTAAAAACAGTTACAGTACTATAAATGGTATAGCAGAGGATAGAAAAGTCCATTGTTTTCAAAATTTTAAGTTGACAGTCAAAATTTTTTATTATAGATTTATAATGAAAGAGGGTATAATTTTTTAGAATTTAGTATATAATAGCATTAAAAATTACTGAGCTCTATCTATCCAATGGAATTTAAATATTATAGTAATTTGTTACTCACAATCAACCATTAAAAAACAAACAAGCTTTTTAATGTATGTATATATACACATATAAGTTCTTCTTTCACGTACCACCATTTGACTCACCTATCCCACTCCTTGATTTATACCTAAAGGACTTAAAATCAACATTCTACAGTGGCACACCCACATCAAATGTTTATAGCAGCTCAGTTCACAATAGTTAAATTATAGAACCAACTTAGATGTCCTTCAACAGATGAATGAATAAAGACAATGTGGTCTATATTCACAATGGAATATTACTTAGCCTTAAAGAAGAATGAAATTATGGCATTTGCAGGTAAATGGATGGAGCTGGAGAATATCATGGTAAGTGAAATAAGCCAATCCCCCAAAACTAAAGGCCAAATGTTCTCTCTGATAAGTGAATGCTGATCCATAATGTTGGGGGAGGGGGCAGGACTGGGTAGAGAAGAATGAAGGAAATTTGGATTGGGCAGAAGGGAGTGAGAAGGGAAAGGGATGGGGGTGTGAAAAGGATGGTGAAATGAGAAGGACATTATTACCCTATATACATGTATGATTGAGCAACCAGTATCACTCTGCATATGAGTACAGCCAGAGGAATGAGAAGTTGTGCTCCATTTGTGTACAATGTATCAAAATGCATTCTGCCTTCATGTATAACTAATTAGAACAAATTTAAAAAAAGCTTTCATGCACATATGAATATAAACTTACTTTTAACAAATTTAAATTTAAATTGTAAATAAAGTAAATAAAGAAATTTTAAATTTAAATTGTAAATAAAGTAAATAAAGAAATTTTATTTACTCTTTCTTAATCTCATATTTTCAGTACATTTCCCTCAATGAATTTTATCCCAAAGTAATAAATATATAAGCTTTAAAATTTTTTGCTCCTTATAAATACCGGCAATAAAAAACTTTAATTTTTAAAATTTCTTGTGCCCACAAAAGTCAAAATGTTTAACCATTTTTCTCTGAATTGAGTTAGTATTTATGATTATTATTAGTACATAATAGATGAAAAGTCTGTATTATGTATCTTTTTTAAAAATATTTTTTAGATGTTAACAGACCTTTATTTTATTCATTTATTTATATGAGATGCTGAGAATCGAACCCAGTGCCTCACACATGCTAGGCAAGTGCTCTACCACTGAGCCACAACCCCAGCCCCTATATTATATATCTTGATAAAATTAATCTTATCTGATGTACATGTAGCACTTTTCTCCCTTTGCAACTGTTTCAGTTGGTGTAAGGTAGGCATCTAACTTTATTTTTTCTAATATAATAACTTTATTACATATAAAGATGTAGATGAATTAAAAATAAAAGGATTGAAAAATATATTATGCAAACACTAAAAGAAAGAAGGAAGAGAAGGCAGTATGTGGAAGGGTTATATTACTACATAACTCAGTCTTTAGGACAAGGAATACTATGGAGGACAGTATGGTGAAAGATATTTTATAATTAAAAGGTCAATTAGCCAAGATGATATAACAATCTTAAATATGTATGTAACCAGCAACAGAGTTCAAAACACATAAAGAAAAACTGATGGAAATGAAAGGAAAAACATAGACAAATCTACAACTATACTTGAAGACTTCAACATCCCTTTCTCAGTAATCTGTAGAACAAGTAAAGAAAAAATCATTACCTAAACAACAAATTAAGCTAACTGATATTTTTAGAGCACTCTACCCTCCAACAACAGAATAAATATTCTTTTCAATGGAACACATAAAAAGTATTTGCCAAGATAGATCATGTTCTGGGCCACAGAAGGTATGTTAACAAATGTAAATAATTGAAATAATATTCTGTAACTGTAAAAAATTTTACTAGAAATCAAAAACAAAAAGATGCCTGACAATACCAAGTGCTGGTAAGAATACAGAATAACTAGAACTCACATTTATTTGCTGGTGGAAATGCACAATGATAGAACCCTTTTAGAAAATAGTTTGGTATTTTCTTCTAAAGTTAAATATACACTTAACCATAAGACCAAGAATCTCACATCTACATATTTACTCAAGAAAAATAAAAACTTAAGTTTACATAGAAACTGATATGCAAATTTATCATGACTCTTTCCACCCATATGTCATTCAACTGATGAATGGATAAACAACCAACTGAATACCTCTCTGCATTAAAAAAGAACAACTGATCCATGTGAGGGGGACATGGAGAAATCAATGTATGAGGCTAAGTGAAGGGAGCCCGACTGAAAAGGCTATCTAGTCCAATTCCATTGACCTGGAATTGTACAGGATTAGTTTCAGAGTAGTCCTTGCAAGGAGTTGAAGACAATTTACAAAAGGACAGCAAGAATGAATTTGGGGCAGTGATGGAACTGTTCTTTCTCCTAATTGTGGAGGTAATTTACTTGTCTATATTACATCTAAACTCGGTTTTATCACGTGTGTTTATCATACAAATACATGCAATTTACTGTTACTAAATTTTAAAAAATAAATTTCAATGTTATTTGAAATTCTGACATAATGACTTCTCACTCAGGTCACTTAAGACATGTTCCCCCCCACCCCATGTTTTCTGCTTATGGTCAGTCATCAAAGTAAACCAAACCAATTAAGCCTTGTTTATTAAATCTGGGTTATTTGTGACACGAGAGACACTGCCAAGCATCAAAAACCAGTGAAAATCCTAAAGCACATTTTGAGCTCTTCTTCACAACCTCTGAACTGAGACTCAAAATCTCTTTCCAAAACAGCCAGAGAGGCTTGATTAAGTTTCAGCATTGATTCCAGACCTCCCAAGATGGAGCCATTAATAATCAG
Organism: Glaucomys volans; assembly: GCA_020662805.1. NCBI lineage: Eukaryota > Metazoa > Chordata > Mammalia > Rodentia > Sciuridae > Glaucomys > Glaucomys volans. The sequence continues at coordinate 303,328 of JAJEJO010048844.1, read as the reverse complement.
TGAAATGGCCCAAAAAAAGAAAGCACTGAAAGGAATATGATTTCAAAAAATCTGCTGTGACATAAATTTCCAAATGATTGACAATTGAATAAAAAGCCCATAGTTCCAGCCTCCCTGCCTCACATGCTCCCATTACTCTGAAGCAGCAATCCAACCTGCAACAATGATCTCGTGATAACAGCCCTGAAAAGGTCAGGGTGAGGCGAGTCGGGTCTAGAGTGTCCACTGGCACCCATCCATCTACACAGTCAGTCAAGACTATCTGCACTCAAGCCTCTGACAACCAGTCTAGTTTAGACTTGTTCCCAAGTGACACTGGTGATTATTTTTATCTCTTAATGTTATAGTTTAACTAATTCACTAATGATTAAGACAATTTTAAAGACTGAGTAGGCCCCACTAGCTAAAGGGCTGTTGCATTTTAGTTAACATGCAGAGGATGTCAGCTGCCTGCAGTTAGCTAATAACGCATTATAATTAATAATACCTGGGCAAAGTGTCCTGTCAGCAGGAGCCCTGAGGTTGTTTTCCTAATGCACCAAAATGATCTCCATCAGGCCTCTTCTGTTTCATCAAATAAGTAACTGGTTCTGTTCCTCCTTGAATTCTTTTAATTCTAAAAGTAATTTAGGTCCCAATTCCCAAAACTCATAGCACTTTTTTTCAATAGCATTTTCTTGTATTGACTGACATGTGGGATGCTGTGATGATAAAAGCAAATAAACCCGTTCTTATTCACTCATCCTCAAGTCTGCCTTGCAAAAGCACATCTATCTCAGCAGGAGGGCATTAGCAAGCAAGAACCCAGGGAAGTCAGGACAATAACACATCCACCCCAGTATAGATTCATTTGTGTGTGTGTGTGTGTGTGTGTGTGTGTACACATATGTATTTCCTATGTGTGGAATCTACACTGTCCAATTATTAATTGGTGCTAAACTGCCTATTTTGCACTTAGGAAAACTAATCTTGTATGCTTTACTTAACTATTACATCACCTAATGCTGTTTTGCTGGAATATGAAACAGGTGATGATGGTTTCCGAGAGCAGAGCAGTTGAGTCAGAGCCAGGTTACATAATAGCATAACAGTGGGATGACAGCATGGCCAACGACCTAGCCTTTTATCCCATATCATTATTACTGTCAAATAAGAACATATATAAAAAATTTTTGGAAATTGAGTACTCATCCTCAAATTCACCTTTCCATCTCTGTCATCCTCCTTTGCCCATCTCATGTTCCAGGGGAAGGAGCATGAGAGAGATGAACAAGGAACATGTCCCTCATTCCCTACTTCCTGGGTGGTGAAAGTATCTAAATGATGTACATATGGAACTATCAAAAGAGAAAAATGTAAAATGAGCTGCATATACTGTGAGGCAAAAACCATAGTTCTACTGATTCTGTAATTGTATAAAATTTCAATTTTTATGAAGTTAGAAATTAGATGCAAAGGAAACATTTTTACTTTCGCACCAGATCTGCTGGTGGAGAATCTAGTTGAATAGTCTGTGCTGTAGGGTAGAGTTTTATGAAAGTCGATCAGGTCAATTTGTTTGAAAATGTTGTTCAGATCTCCTATATCCTTACTGATGATTGTTTTGTCTTCTTGTTCCATTTATTGCTGAGAGTGAAGTGCTGAAGTCCTCACCTATAACTGTGGATGTGTCTGTCATACACACTCCTCCCCAATATTTTTACCATTCTAAAGTCTATTGTTATCGCCATTTTTAAAATAAGGAGACTGCCTAACAGGGAGTTAGGCAATTTGTAAAGCCCACTCAATTAGTAAATGGCAAGACAGGATTTAAATTGAGGTAGTTTGACTCTTGAGCCCGTGCTCTTTAACCCCACTGTACAGTGAATCCTGTCTCATGTATGAACTTCAAGAGCAGCTAAAATGAAGCCAAGACTTATTGCCCTTTTCAAGGTATCTGTGGCACAAGCTGACTCTGGGAGAGCTCAAACATGGCCTCCCCCTCCACTTTCCCACCTTCTCCTTCTCACCAATCTCATCTGCCCCTCAGGAGCATCCACAAAGGACACTCCAAGGGTGTGCTGGCGGCTGCAGCTTCCAGTGGATCAGAAATATGTAACAGCCCCTGTTTCAGCAGGAGGACTATTTATAATTACCTCTCTCTTTCCAGTTCCTCTCAGTTCTTCTGTGTTCATAGCTTTGTTCCCTTGGGATGCTGTTATGGATAAGAATGAGATCTGCCTTGGGAGGGGTCCCCCACACTGGAAAAGCTTGGAGGTGGGGAGGTAAGTCAAACCCTGTTTTGGGATTTAACAATTCACCTGTCCTTACTTCTTTTCGTCATCAACACTCAAAGGTCCAGCATGGAGTGTAAGGTAACAAGAAAGGGACAATGAAGACCTATTTCCAGATTTGGCATTAGGTTAGAAAGGCAAAAGGACTCCTCCTGCTTCACTCACAGTTCAGTGTAGTTTAGCAAGGCCAGAATGTCTCCCAGGAGCTGTTGTGAGTGATGTGCAATGTGTTTTCTCCTGGAGTGTGCCCTCCGTGCACAGCTCTCTCAGGGGGACTGAACTGGTGGGCTGCTGGCCACCTCGGTATTTATCAGAGATAAATTCAAACCATAAGATTCTCCCTGGGAATGGAATAACCACTTCTAAACCTGAGAAATGCAAATCCCCATTCATCATATTGACAGAACTATTCTACCGTAGGCCTCAGAGATTTATTTTTTCAGACTTGCTAGTCCTTCAGTTTAAAGTAGGGCAAACTGAAAAATCTCAGGGCCACTGAAATCATAGCACAGGCCAGTGTGTTCAATATCTTGAAAATAAGAGGTGACCCATTACTCTCTTTAATCTGTTGAAGAAAGATTGGAAAGTTCAAGTACAAGGCTGATATCCAGGGACTTTGGAAGACTAGCTACCAAAGGAATACAGATGAGACCCAACGAAGTGGTGTTTGTCTTGTTCATTAGCCGTGGTTCATCCAACTTCCACTTTGTAGGCTCAGAAGTCAGTCTGGCAGTTCCCAGAGCTTTTGCAGAGTATGTGGAGCTAAAGAACAGGGACTCTAGAATCATGGTCTCAGTTTGAATCTGTGCTCTAGTCTTTACTAGTTGCAAGTTCATTTTCATCCCTGTATCTCAGTCTCTGAATTTTAAAAATGGGGATGGTAATTTGGGAGTTGCCTTCCAGGATTGTTATGAGACTTAAATAAACTAATATTTGAATAGTGTTAAGAGCAACATCTGGCACATAGTGCTGTGTTATTGTAAAATTAAAACTCATAAATGAATTCAGTAAAGTAGCAGGATATAAAATCAATGCTCATAAATCTAATGCATTTTTATTCATAAGTGATGAATCATCTGAAAGAGAAATTAGGAAAATCACCCCATTCACAATAGCCTTGAAAAAAATAAAATACTTGGGAATCAATCTAACAAAAGAGGTGAAAGACCTCTACAATGAGAACTACAGAACACTAAAGAAAGAATTAATGAAAACCTTAGAAGACGGAAAGATCTCCCATATTCTTGGGTAGGCAGAATTAATATTGTCAAAATGGCCATACTACTAAAAGTGCTATACAAATTCAATGCAATTCCCAATTAAAATCCCAGTGATGTACTTCATAGAAATAGAGAAAGCAATCATGAAATTCATCTGAAAGAATAAGAGACCCAGAATAGCTAAAGCAATCCTTAGCAGGAAGAGCAAAGCAGGAGGAATCACAATACGAGACTTTCAACTATACTACAGAGCAATAATAACAAAAATGGCATGGTATTGGCAACAAAATAGGCAGGTAGATCAATGGGACAGAATAGAGGACACAGAGAAAAACCCACTTAAATACAGCTTTCTCATACTAGACAAAGGTGCCAAAAAAATACAAGGGAGAAAAGATAGCCTCTTCAACGAATGATGCTGGCAAAACTGGAAATCCATATGCAGCAAAATGAAACTAAACCCCTATCTCTCACCTTGCACAAAACTCAACTCAAAATGGATCAAGGACCTAGGAATTAGGCCAGAGACCCTGCACCTAACAGAAGAAAAAAGTAGGTCCAAATCTTCATCATATCGGCCTAGGTCCAGACTTCCTTAACATGACTCCCAAAGCACAAGAAATAAAAGCAAGAATCAATAATTGAGATAGATAAACTAAAAAGCTTTTTCTCAGCAAAGGATACAAGCAGCAATGTGAAGAGAGAGCCTACAAAGTGGGAGAAAATCTTTGCCACACATACTTCAGATAGGGCAATAATCTCTAGAATCTATGAAGAACTCAAAAGCTTTACCCAAAGAATACAAATAACCCAATCAATAAATGGGCTAAGGACATGAGCAGACACTTCACAGAAGAGGATCTACAGGCAATCAACAGATATATGAAAAAATGTTTAACATCCTTAGTAATAAGAGAAATGAAAATCAAAACTTCCCTAAGATTTCATCTCACCCCAATTAGAATGTCTATTATCAAAAATACAAGCAACAACAGGTGTTGGCGAGGATGTGGGGAAAAAGGTACACTCATATGTTGCTGGTGGGGTTGCAAATTGGTGCAGCCACTCTGAAAAGCGGTGTGGAGATTGCTTAGTAAACTTGGAATGGACCCACTATTTGACTCAGCTATCCCACTCCTTGGCCTATACCCAAAGGACTTAAAATCAGCATACTACAGTGATGCAGCCACATCAATGTTCATAGCTGTTTAATTCACAATAGCTAGATTGTGGAACCAACCAAGATGCCTTTCAATAGATGAATGGTTAAAGAAACTGTGATATATACATATATATATATATATGTATATATATATATATACACACACACAATGGAATATTACTCAGCCACAAAGAAGAATAAAATTATGGCATTTGCAGGTAAATGGATGTAGTTGGAGAATATCATGCTAAGTGAGATAAGCAAATCCCCAAAACCCAAAGGCCAAATGATCTCTCTGATAAGTGGGTGATGATATATAATGTGGGGTGGAAAGGAGGCAAGAATGGAGGAAGGATGGATTGCATAGAGGAAAAAGAGGGGTGGGGACAGGGTGGTGGGAAGGAAAAATAACAGAATGAAACAAACATCATTACCCTATCTATATGTATGATTATGCAAATGGTGTGACTCTACTTTGTGTACAACCAGAGAAACAAGTTGTACTACATTTGTGTACAAGGAATCTAAATTAAATTTTAAAAATTACTTTAAAAAATTAAAACAAGAGGCCTAGAACAGACAAAGCTATCTTAATGAGAAAAGTGAGGCAGGAGGTATTACAATACCAAAACCTTAAATTACACTACAGGGCTATAGTAGCAAAAACAGCATGGTATTGGCACAAAACAGACATGTTGACCAATGGAACTGAATAGAAGACACAGAGATAACCCACATAAATAACAGTTATCCCATCCTTGCCACAAACATACTTTGGAGAAAAGACAGCCTCTTCAACAAATGGTGCTGGGGAAACTGGAAATCCATATGCAGCAGAATGAAATTTAATCCCTCTCTCTCACCCTGCACAAAAATCATCTCAAAATGGATCAAGGACCTAGGCATTAGAACACAGACCGTGCACCTACCAGAAGAAAATGTAGGCCCACCTCTCCATCATGTCGACTTTGGAACCAACTTCCTCAATAAGACTCCTAAAGTGCAAGAAGGAAAATCAAGAATTAGTAAATGGGACGGTATCAACAGAATGAGAGAAAATCTTTGCCACTTGTACCTCACTTGGAGCATTAATCTCTTAGATATATAAAGAACTCAAAATCTAGACACCAAAAAGCCAAATAACCCAATGAAGAAATGAGCAAAAGAACTGAAGAGACACTTCCCAGAAGAAGAAATACAAATGGTCAACAAATATATGAAAAAATGTTCAACATCTCTAGCAATTAGAGAAATGCAAATTAAAGCTACATTGAGATAATTGCCACTCCAATCAGAATGGCAATTATCAAAATACAAGTAACAATAAATGCTGGTGAGGATGTGTGTGTGGGGGGGCAGTCCCAGCAGGGGTTGCAGGGTCCTCTGGTGAGCGGGATGGTGGCGGTGAGGTGGAGAACAAAGCAACAGACTCAGAAATCTGATGCTAAGTTCTCCGTTCCAATCTGAATCAGCTTTATTCACAATCTCTGGGGATTTATATACCCTAGCTTACAACTCAGACTTTAATGATTTACAGAAGTGAGAAGTCAATTTGCAGAACACAATTGTTACAATTAAGTCACAGCCAGTCATTGTTAAGATCCTACCGAACCATATGCACTTTTTTCCAAACTATTCATCTTAATATACACCTGTATAGGAAAGTGGAGGGTCAGCTGGAAAGGGCCCTTGTAGCAAGAACAATTAGGAGTTTCTTTCTGAGCCTCCTCTAAATCATTGATCAACTGAACCGCTTCAGGCCAACTGGGAGCGGTAATTGTTTCCCTAGGGGCAAACGGCAACTCCTGCTGGATTCCCTCACAAATTTCCTTAAAGTCTTACTACTTAAAGGGAAAACAGGCTTGTTTTTATGTTCCAATTCTCCCTAGAAATCTGCAAATGCAGACAGCCAAACAATACAAAAGCCAGGAGCATGCCACACCCACATTTCCCAGAAGATTAAATGGTGCAAAAATCCTCATTATTCTCAGTGGAACTCTGTCAAGCACTGAGGGGGATGCTCCTACAGCAGTAGGCGCGGCAGATGTGGGGGGGAAAGGTACACTCATACATTGCTCTTGGGGCTGCAAATTGGTGCAACCACTCTAGAAAGCAGTGTGGAGATTCTTCAGGAAACTCCCATTGAACCCAATTATTCCACTCCCAAAGGTTTATACCCAAAGGTTTATAGCAGCTCAATTCACAATACCTAAGCTATGGAACCAAGCTAGGTGCCCCTCAACAGATAAATGGATTAAGAAAATGTGTGTACACACACACACACACACACACACACAATGGAATCTTACTCAGCCATAAAAAAAGAATGACTTTATGACACTTGCTGGTAAATGGATAGAACTGGAGAATATCATGCTAAGTGAAATAAGTCAATCCCAAAAACCCAAAGGCTGAATGTTCTCTCTGATATGTGGATGCTGATACATAATAAGATGGGGGGGGGGGGAATAGAAGTTCATTGGAGTAGGCAAAGGGGAAGGAAGGGAAAGGATGAAGGGATGGGAATAGGAAAGACAGCAGAATGAATTGGATATAACTTTCCCATGTGCACATATGAATATACAACCAGTGAAACTCCTTATCATATGCAACCACAAGAATGGGATCCTAATTAGAATAAGTTATACTCCATGTATGTATAACATGTTAAATAACATGTATAATGTTAAAATATACTCTACTGTCATGTATATCTAAAAAGAGCACCTAAAAAAATAAAAAATAAAATTGGTAAAAAAAAAAAAAGAAGTCTCAGTATCAGAGTGGCAAATTATTTTGCAGTGAGTATGAAATAGAGTTGTTGAGCAACTGAAGAATGATGTAGGCCTGAGCATGGGAATTCAATCAACATGGTTCTTGGAGAACATGAAATATCAACAAATAAGGGGAGTTGTTATGATTTAATTATCCAGTTGTATTAGCCTCTGAGATAGTTTCAGATTGGACATTTCTTCTACAGTTATGTTACCATAAATGTCTGTCAAAAATTGTGGACTAGAGGGGCCATCCTGTCATTACATAGTCCTTTTGCATATGCTTGCACTGGTCTACTGCAGCAGTTGTGATACTAATAATCCTGTGAGTACTCACTGTGTCTGTTATAAATTCTACCTCATTCATTTATCATAACACTACCACACACAAGAAATCAAGATTGAGTAAGATATACATAGAACCTCTGGGATTTTCCCCTTGCAGTTTCCTTGCCTGGCATACACATGTACCAGTCACCTGGATCATTCCTGTTCATCCTCTAGGACACAGTTCTAGCCAGCAAGACCCAACTTCCCCTCCGTAGAGCCTCCTCTGTGCAAGGCACCCTTCCTCTCTTTCCTGGTAGTCCTCAGCATTATTACATCATATTAATATGTCCTTGGCTATCTCCTCCATAAGGGTAGACTATGCCTTATTACGACTGAATCTTCTCTTTCCAGAAGGTTGCTCAATATTTTGCAAAAAATATTGTTCAGTAGGATGAATACCTGATAACTGAGTAGGTTCTCATAACTTATATGATGGTAAAGGGTTCAAATGTCACATGTGTGATTGAACTAAGAACTCTAAGGCCTGTTTCAATTCTGAGACACCATTGTTCTGAGACTCAGGTTTGATCCTGGCTGGCTTGAATGGATAATGCCAACCTTCACTTAGACAAGTGTTTTGAGTAGAAGATGAGAAAGTCAATTTTCAGTTAAAATAAGCCCAACTATCTAAAAGTAAAGGATTCAAACATTTTTTGAAGAAAACACTTCTACAATATATTATAATGTGATTGTATACCACACTGCTTTCAATTTTCCAGTGTAAATTTCTACATAGTTCCTAGGTATCACATTAATTTTTTTTTATTTACTTATTGATTCATTGAACACAAATGGAGTACAGCTATTGTTTCAAGGGTTGTACACAAAGTAGAGTCACACCATCTGTGCTTTCTTGCATGTACACAGGGCAATGATATCTGTCACACACTGTTATTAATTTTACCCCCCCCCCGCCCCCCCCCCCCCCCCCCCCTCACGCGATCTATCTTTCCTCCATTCTTGCCATCTTTCCCCCCCACATTATGCATCATCATTCATTTATCAGAGAGACCATTCGGCTTTTGGATTTTGGGGATTGGCCGATCTCACTTAGCATAACAGTTTCCAACATCATCCATTTACCTACAAATGTCATAATTTTATTCTTCTTTATGGCTGAGTAATATTCCATCGTGTATATATACCACAGTTTCTTTATCCATTCATCTACTGAAGGGCATCTAGGTTGATTCCACAATCTAGCTATTGTGAATTGAGCAGCTATGAACATTGATGTGGCTGCATCACTGAGGCAATCTGATTTTAAGTCCTTTGGGTATAAGCCAAGGAGTGGGATAGCAGGGTCAAATGGTGGATCCATTCCAAGTTTTCTAAGGAATCTCCACACTGCTTTCCATAGTGGCTGCACCAACTTGCACTCCCACCAGCAATGTATGAGTGTACCCTTTTCCCCACATCCTCGCCAACACCTGTTGTTGCCTGTGTTCTTGATAAAAGACATTCTAATTGGGGTAAGATGAAATCTTAAGGTGGTTTTGATTTGCATTTTTCTTATTACGTGTGCTGATTGATTCATTGAACACAAATGGAGTACAGCTATTGTTTCACTGGTTGTACACAAAGTAGAGTCACACCATCTGTGCATTCATGCATGTACACAGGGCAATGATATCTGTCACACATTCTGTTATTAATTTTACCCCCCACCCGCCCCCACCCCTCCCTTCCCTCTATGCTAGCTATCTTTCCTCCATTCTTGCCATCTTTCCCCCCCACATCATGCATCATCATTCATTTATCAGAGAGACCATTCGGCTTTTGGATTTTTGGGATTGGCTGATCTCACTTAACATAACAGTTTCCAACATCATCCATTTACCTACAAATATTAAGGTGGTTTTGATTTGCATTTCTCTTATAACGAGTGATATTGAACACTTTTTCATAAATCTGTTGATTGCTTGTAGATCTTCCTCTGTAAAGTGTCTGTTCATTTCCTTGGCCCATTTATTGATTGGGTTATTGGTGTTCGTGGTGTAAAGATTTTTGAGTACTTGGTAGATTCTGGAGATTAGTGCTCTGTCCGAAGTGTGTGTGGCAAAGATTTTCTCCCACTCTGAAGGCTCTCTCTTCACATTGCTGATTGTTTCCTTTGCTGAGAAGAAGTTTTTTAGTTTGACTCTATCCCAATCATTGATTCGTGCTTTTATTTCTTGTGCTTTGGGAGTCATGTTAAGTAAATCTGGTCCTAGGCCAACATGATGAAGATTTGGACCTATTTTCTCTTCTATTAGGTGCAGAGTCTCTGGTCTGATTTCTAGGTCCTTGATCCACTTTGAGTTGAGTTTTGTACAGGGTAAGAGATATGGGTTTAGTTTCATTTTGCTGCATATGGATTTCCAGTTTAGTGAAGCAGGGGGTTTCACAATACCAGACCTCCAACTATACTACAGAGCAATAGTAACAAAAACAGCATGGTATTGGTACCAAAATAGACAGGTAGATCAATGGTACAGAATAGAGGACACAGAGACAAACCCAAATAAGTACAGGTATCTCATACTTGACAAAGGAGGCAAAAACATGCAATGGAGAAAAGACAGCCTCTTCAACAAATGGTATCACATTAATTTGAGCCTAGGAATAGTCTGAATAATATCCTTTAAGAATAAACTTCTTGGTGATATAGCACAGATTATGTCTTGATGGATGTGAGAACACCATGCAGCAAAAGATGAGAGACCTGTCACAGAGTCAGCCCCTTCTGGTTACCAAATGGTCAGTGCAACAGTAACAGTGAGCTCCTGCCAGGATTTGTTCCCACCCTTGATGTGCTGCTGTTGACCTCTATTGATTATCCCGGTGGCGTTCGCCAAGCTGCCTCACTTAGTAGTCATTCTTTTCTACCGTGTAAAGTCTTCATGAATTTGTAAATCAATTCAAAACTGATCAGTACACATCAACTCCCACTTAAAATCTGTTTCAAAGCATAGTTGTTTTCCATTAGTCCATAAGATGTCAAAAACCTTTCACATTAAGAAACCCTCACTGAGAATCTTGTTCAACTGCAAACATATTTCACTTAAGCCTTGGCAATAAGCTTAACTAAATGCAGTACAATTCCTTTTGTCTTACTTTCAATATGCCTTCATTGCAGAAAAATATTCAAAGAGGGCTTTGGTAGAAGGCTAGTTTTGATTGTGAGTGTCATAATCTAAATTTCTCCATATTGATCATATTGATTGATACAAACATAGCAAAAGCATGTGGTTGCCAATTCCCTGTTAGAAAGCCAAATTTACACTGAAGATTGTGGGAATATTAATTAATTCTTTTGTGAGATTCAGTGCAAGAAAATGTACTCATGTCCTGATGCAAATCAGTAATTTGAAGTTTGCCTTGCTGATAACAGTGTCACTGTCGTACGGAATCAAAGTTTAATGTGCCTTTGTTCATGTGCTTTCCAAATGCATTTCAGAGTCCACTTGTAGAACAGATAAGCTCTGAAATCTGTGGTTGTGGATTTTATCCAGGGGATTCTGCAACTAAGAAAAATCTAGTTTCACAAGTTGACTTGTGAAAATCACCTCACCTCACAGAGAATTTTTAGTACAATGAAACTATTCTGTATGATGCTAGACTGGTAGAAAGATGTTAGTGTGCATTTGTTCAAAATTATAGAATGTACAATATCAAGAGTGAACTCTAAAGTAAACAATGGACTTTGAGTGATAAATGACGTCAATATAGGTTCATCCATTGTACCAATGTACAATTGTGGTAGGGGATATTAGTAATCAGGAGGGAGGCTGCATATGTGCAGGGGCAGGAGGTACTTGGGAACTCATGTGCTGTCCTCTCAATTTTAGTATGAATTGCTCTAAAAAGTAAAGTCTCTTAGGGCTGAGGATATAGCTCAGTTGGTAGAGTGCTTACCTTGCAAGCACAAGGCCCTGGGTTCAATCCCCAGCACCACAAAATAAATAAATAAAAGCAAAGTCTCTTCAAAAAAACCAAAAAAACAAAACCCTTCCTGAGACTGTAAATGTCTTTTAGACAACTCTAAATGTTGGAAACTACTTCAATTAATGGAACTGAAATCTGCTTCACTGAAAGCTCTTCTATTTTTAAGTGGGAACCCCTTTTAGGTGAAATCTGTAGGGATCCAATTTCAATCATAAAGAATGACTTCCTAACAGTCCAAGTGCCTTGTTGAACTACAAGTTCCCCAGAAAAATGACCATTGCATGAACTGTTTATACTATGTGCCAGGCATTCTTTTAAGTACGTTACCTGTAACATATCTTCTATCATGACAGCACCTTCATGTGAGCATTCATAAGAATGCTCCCGTAATGAGACAATAATGACAATAATGTCTCATTACGGGACAGCTGTAGTGCAAGCATTCTTATGGCCTTCATGATATTTTGGCCAGGATTATTTCTTTTCCTTTTCTTGGTTCACTGAGCAGCCTTCCAAGTATTTGTTTCATCTCCTGGAAAGGCCAGCCGATGCAGAAATCACATTCTGGAACCCGAGAGACCAGGATTTTTATCTTGCCCTCACCACTCAGGCCAGCTTTGGGAACATGGTAACATGTTCTCCATGCCATGGCTTCCTCATCTGTAAATGAAATGCTAACGGGTAAAGCACCTGACACATTGACATGTTGATAAATGTTCACTCATTAAGTCCAGAGTCTCCTCTCTAAGAAGGAATCTTTTGGCTAAAGAACACAATTTTTTTTCTGGTCACTGCAGAGTACTTTCTTCCTCTGAATAATACTTTAGCATTATTCTGTGGATCTGTCCTCAAAGTTGAGGGGAGACCCACTGTGGTAAAGGCAACCCATGAGACCTCAACAGAGCAACAAACAGTGCCTCCCGTCCACTGTCTCCCTTTCCACAGGAAACAGTTAGTTGATGGGCAGACTTTCTGTGGGACTGATGCTCCTTTTCTTCTGCTCTTATTGTGTATTTCCTCCACACCACTTCTCTCATTTCATACAAATAGCTGCCCAGAGCCCATCATGAGCCTGCCATACTGGGGCCAGGGCAAAGAACCTGGGATGCCCTCTACACATTCTCAGCACTTAGCTCACCTGGCAGTCTTTTTTCAAACTCATCAGGAATCTGGTGGTAAATTCTGGCATGGTAACCATTTGAACTAAGATTAGAATAACTGGCAGATCCTGCTTATGTTGTTGACAGCCTGCTATTTGCCAAATATCTGCAGCTACTACTGCCCAAATTACTGATCACTATTTACCACAGGCAGTGGTAGCTTGCTTAGACATGCCAAGCTACTGAAGACTGCTGCATGCCAAGTGGCCTCTCTACCACCCTCATTTTCTGGTTGCCAGTGTCAACAATAGCCAAAGTACCACTTAGCTGTAGATCCCAGCATTTCTTATTTTGGTCTGGTGCATAGATAAGCACTGATCTATCATTCACTTAACAGTACTTAGTAGTTCTCAACCCTACCTGCACATACAAATCAACTGGGAAGCTTAAGAAGTACTACCCAGGCCTGCCCAACACCTCCCCGCAGCCCTCACCCCACCCCCATTCTGGTTTAATTGTTTTGGGATAAGACTGGTCTTGGTTTTATTATAAAAGCTCCTCAGGTGAATATACTGTGCAGGATGAGTTCAGAACCACTGATTTAAGAAGTCTGAAAGGGTACACAAAATATTGGGTCTACCTGGATGGTGGAATTACATACAAATTCCATTTTATTGTTTATTGTGTTTTCTAGTCTTTAAAAAATGACAAGGTTTAAATTGCATATTTAAAAACTTTTTCTCAAAAGGGAAATCCTCCAGATAAATTAAGCATGAAATTATATTTTTAATCCTATTTCTATTAAATTCGCTTTGTAATAAATTCAAGGTGAATTGTGGAAGTAATAATGAGAGTTTTCTTAAAATATGAAGTAAATGGGATTAATACAAACAACCTATACTCCCAATTTTAGTGGCTGTAATATGCTTTCATAATTTTAAAGAGAGTCCTTCCTACCCAAAAATAGTTCTACTGAATCAGAACCCCTTTTCCTTCTCCAAATCAGGCATACTAACTCATCCTCTTCTGCACATCTGGCTATCTCTGCATACACAGAAAGGATGTCAGAGACCTCTTTCTGTCAAAGATTAAGCTTAAAATCAAACACATGAGATGCTGTATTTGCCGGTGGTTTGACTTGACTTTGCACAGATTTTGGGCATATGCCTGCCAACATCAGGTTATCATCATTCTCTAGCATCTCCCAGCAGGAGAAAACACTCCTTGATGAGATACATACTGAGTGTTTGGAGAGATTCTATGCTAAATAGTAAAATTTAAGTTTCTTGTTGAACTATTAAGTGCTTGTTGGGGCAGGCCCAAAATGGCTGTAGTTAGGCTTCCTTGCCGAGACTTCTGGTGGGCTATGTTGTTTTTAGTGTGTACCCAGAGCTGGGAACTGGCTATATTATGGTTAGTTAAGGCCAGAAACACTGTGATTCAGTATATAAACTCAAAGTCATAAACATGAACTTGTGAGCATGAGCCCCCACTTTCTGTAAACTGTTGGCAGTGTACCTTCTTTGTTTGGCCTGTATATAAAAAGGGCCTATGGAAATGGGCTGAGAGGGGCTAAAATGGAACTGGCTGAAGTTGAAGTTGGGGGCTGGCTAACAGCTGTGGCCACCACTGAATAAAGCAAGTCTACTACCCTAACCGAATCTTGCATCTTCTTCCACCTGCTGAATCCCAAATCTGTTTTCTAGGTCAAAGCCTGCATGGCATTCCTCTTACTTTCCTTCTCACTGGACAACTTCTTTCTCCATAATAACATGCCCCTCAAAGCAAAAAAGTGTCTGGTCCAAAATGCCAATAGTGCCAAAGTTTAGAAACTTGGCTTTCACATACATTTATATTTGATTACTACTTCACATACTTGTAAAGTAAGAATAAAAATATGTTAAAATATCTTTCAACCCTTGAAAATATAACTGATTTGTTCAAGATCACCTAAGTGAGCAAATAATACTAATTAATGGGCCTAATTAAGTGTATTACCTTCCTACTTCATTACAATCCTGTTATCTTCCTGATTCCTGTGGCTCTCCTCTGCTTCTGAGAATGCCAACCACACTCCTTAACTCCTATTTTTTCTTCCTGAGTTTTCATCTTTTCTGACCTCTAACACTGTCTTCCTTTGTATAATTGTTTTATCTTTCCTGTCCCTTTGTTCTATGTTAGACTCAAGGACTAGTGCTAAGAGCTTAGATTTCCTTCCTACATTACTAAGTGTTGTGTATATAAGTTACATTAGAGTTATAATTGATTTCCTAAAAATAAATTAGCTTTCTTAATATAACAGTTATAATTTTTTTTAAAAGCTAGCAACAAAGAAAATTTAAAAGGCAACCTCCAAACCTAGAAATAGCGCTGATGTTACTTTCAATCTTTTCTCCATGCCTATGTATATTTTTTCCATTAGAAGTTATTGTGAGGGCTGGCGGCTATGGCTCAGAAACGTTGTGCACTCTGGGTTCAATCCCCAGCACTGAAAAAAGAAAACGGAAGAAAGAGTTATTGTAATGCCAATGGTAATTTTTTTCTATGCAATAATATATTTGGGACCTCGTTTTATGCCACTAAATAGTATTCTCTAGCACCATTTCTAATGGCTCCACTGTAATGCATTATATGAGACCTTAGAATTTCCTTAACCAACCAAGTGTTGTGGGGTAGTTAAGCTGCTTCCAAATTTTAGCTTTTATAAACACATCCTGCCAAACATTCTTAAATTTTTATCATATTCTTACCAAGAAGTGAAATTCATGGATCAAATGACATACAAACATTTAAGGATTTTGATAAATAGTGTCAAATTGGGAATTTTACTTCAAATTGATGATTTTTTTTTAATAAATAGGGGCTACTAAATACATCATGGACACACTTCTTCCAGGTTGATTCCACACTATGGTGGCTCCTCACTGCTTCTCTGTGAAATGAAAAGACAGAGTAAGGCTGGCAATTGTTAGTGATTGTCAAAGTTTAACCACTACTATAAACGAGCTTTGAATTACCCTGAAATTGAATTCCATTGACCTTTAGTAAATACCACATGGTATTAAACACAATCTGAAGATTATAAAGATAAACTGCTTATGCTGAAAGTATTCATAGTTTAGTGTTACACATAATTATTACATAATATGAAATATGATTAGTTTGGTAAGAAAATTACAAAGTGAAAAGGGAAGAATAGTTTTGCATAGTGAGTTTGGGGAAAGTTTCTTGAAAAAGATGATTTTTAATCTGCCCTTTGGTGATGAGTAAGGTCAGATTTTGACTGGTAATAGGCAGAAGAGCATTTTGGGTATAGGAACATACAAAGCAAAATATATGTAACAGTAAGAAATTGTGTGCCATTCATGTTCTTATAAAGGATAGAATGACATTTCAAGAATAGAATTAAACAAGACAATATGGGATATAACTGGGGAAGTAGATTGGTATCAAACATTAACACTTTGCTGAGGAGTATAAACCATTTGGAGGAAAATTGGGAGCTGACGAAGGGGAGTGAAATGCTACAAGAGAGTAGTATTTCATCAGCAGTGTGGATCATGGCAGCAGCCAGTACAGGGAATGACTATACTAGTCCTTGTGGGAAATAAATAAGGGCCTAAACATAAGAAGGGTCCATGGAAAGGCAGACAGAGGGAGACAAAATGTATAACTGAAACCCTTCAAGTAGGACAGAATATAATAATACAAGCAATAGAGGAAAATAGGAAAACTGAAAAGCCTAAGTTACATTCCGTGTTATCCCACTCAAATGTTTCCTGAACTGATGTCCAATTGTCAACACAGGCTGTTTATTTAGCTTTATTTGCAAAGCACTAGCACCACCTGGTGACAAAAATATAGACTGATCCCAATGGTCCACAGTTCCATCATTTTTCTTCTAATTTTTATTTTGAAAATATTTCAAACCTACATAAAAGTTGAAAGAATAAACAACCCTATGCCTTCATCTATATTTTAGTTGTTAATGTTTTCCACATTTGTTTCATTTTTCTCTTCCTATACATATATGCTGAGCCATTCCAAAGTATATTATAGATAATAATGCACTTTAATTTCTAAATATCTTCTGCATAACCACAACATCACCACCTTACCTAAAAAATTAACAATAATTTTACACAAGTATCTAATATTCCATATGTATTTAAATTTCTGTAGTTGACACATACACGCAAATATTTTTACATTTTTATTTTAAAACTGTGTCTAACCAAGTCTTGTGCTTTGTATTTGGTTCATTTGTTTCAGAGGTCTCTTTTAATCTAGAACAATTCTCGCTACTTATTTTTTTTTGGCCTCTCATGACATTGCCATCTTTGACAAATCCAGGGCAGTCATCTTATGGAATGGCCCACTTTCTGGATCTGTCCAATTATTACCCTATGATTAAATTAGTATCAAATGTTTCCTGGTAAGAATACTTCATAAGTGACTTTGTGTACTTTTTGTTGCATCATTTCATGAAATGTAATGTTAGGTTTCCTGCTACTGGTGTGGCAAAACTTGATCATTTGGTTAAGGTAAATTTAACCTGTATAATCAATGCCATGAGTGGAATATTACTTTGAGAAATTAACTTTTCCCCTAACAAATTATTACTCAAAAGTACTTTGATGATTCTTGTTTGACTCAGCTATTACATTGGGAATTATAAACAAATTTCTATTATTATCATTCCTTTGAGATTTTTTCTTAAGCAGAAATGGAAATAAATTAGCCTAATTATAAATCAAACTGATAAAACAACCAAAGAGGAAATAATTGAGATCCAAATAGACTTCGACAAAGTACTCTGTACATCTTTAGTGAAATATAAAGAAAAAAAAACTGAAAAAAGAAATCTTAAAACTTACTTAGTTGGTATCTTGTCAGTAATTATGTACTGTCATTCTGAAACTATTTTATGTATATAGTAGAATAAAGCAACTAAGTAAATAAATTCATGAAAGTAGGAACTAAGAAAAACATTACATTCAAATATAAAATTATATACGAATTGGAAATAACAATATTAACTCATGATTTAAGAAAAAAATGCTTCTTGGTTCCACTCACTAATCATTTAAGCAATAGTATCTCAGTAGTGACAGCATATCTAGCACCTAATCTTGGTTTTGCATACTAGCCATTTGCAATTCTCCCTTTGTGAAGTATCTATTCAAAATTTATACCTGTTTTTATTGGATTGTTTCTTTATATTGAGTTGAATTAGTTCTTCTTATTTTTTGAAGAGCAATTCACTATCAGATGTTTTGTGAATATTTTTTCTCATTCTAAAAATATATTATTTATTTTAATAGTGTCTTGGTGATCAATTTTTAATTATGATGAAGTCTAATTTATCCCATTTTAAATGGTTATTATTTTCTTGTATCCTGGCCCCAAAGCCTTTGCCTACTCACAAAGATTTTTTTAAATGCTTTCTTCTAAAATCCTTATGTTTATACTTATACTTTCTATGTATAAGTCTATGATTGATCTCAGTTTTTGTATATAAATATGAGGTAGGGACCTAAGACCATTTCTTTTTCTACATGGATATTCTGTTATTCACAAGTAATTTGCTGAAAAGACTTTACTTTTCAGATTGCTTTGGGATATTCACTGAAAATCAAATGACTGTGTGGGCCAAATTCTCCGTTCTGTTCCACTGATTTGTCAATTCTTATGTCAGTACCACACTGTTTTGATTACTATTACTTTATAGAAACCTTGAAGTTAAGTAGGAAAGACTAATTTTATTTTTCAAGATGTTTTTGATATTCCAGATCTCTTGCACTCTGAAAGAAATTCTGGAAGCTTGTCAATTTCTACAAAAACCTCGGTGTATGATGACTGGGATTATATTGAATCTATCAACCAATTTTATAGACTTTAAACAATACTGGGTCTTCCAATCATGAACATAGTATATATTTCCACATAAAGTATTCCCTTATTTTCTCTCAGCATGTTTTAGATTTTCCAATATAAAGGTTCTTACATACTTCTATTAAATCAGTTTCTAAGAATTTTATGGTTTTTGGTGCTATTATAAGTGCAATTAACTTTTTAATTTCACTTTCCAGTAATTTGTGGCTTATATATAACAGTACATTTGATTTTTGTGCATGGATTTTGTACAATCTAATACTTATTTTGTAGAGAATAATGATTCCTTGAGATTTTCTGTGTCATGTCACCTATAAAAGTCAAAAACGAAAAACAAAAATAAAAACAGATTTTCTCTTCTCTACTGATCTTTATACCTTTTACTGTTTTATCTTGCTTTCTTGCTATGGCCAGGACCTTAAAAAGCTTAAATAGAAATATTGAGAGTAGGTATATTTGTCTAGTCTTCCATCTTAGGGAAAACACTCAGTATTTCACCAGGAAGCAAAATTGCTAGCTCTAAAATTATCATATATGCTGTTTATCAGATTTAGGAAGTTCTCTTCCATTTCTAGCTTCTGAGAACTTTAAATTGCAAATGAATGGAGTTTGTCAAATGCCTTTTCTGCATCTATTGAAAAAATCTCATAATTTTCCTTTCTGTCAATATAATAAATTACATAGATTGATTTTCAAGTATTAAACCAACTTTTTCTTCCTGGAATAAAACTAACTTGTTATGATGTATTACCTTTGTATATAATGCTAGATTTGATTTGCTAATATTTTTTATGGATTTTGTGTCTAAGTTTATGAGACAAATTTATTAATCATTTTCTTTTGTCAGTAAGATCTTTTTAGATAGTGTGTTAGGTTTGTGCTAGCCTTATAAATAAGTTAGGAAGTGCATTAACCAGGACTGTCCAAAGAAACAGAACCAATTGAATATATATATAGTCAGACTCCACGGGCCTGAGAATCAGGAGAGCCAATGGTATACGTTCCAGGTCAAGTATGAGTCAATAGGCAGGAGAAAACCAGTATCTTAGCCCTAAAACAGAGAAAAGTAATTCTCCTTTAGTGAAAATTTTGTTTATTTTGAAACAGGGTCTCACTAAGTTGCTTAGGGATTCTCTAAATTGCTGAGGTTTGTTGTGACCTTGGGATCCTCCTGCCTCAGCCTCCTGAGCCACTAGAATTACAGACATGTGCCACCATGTCCAGTTAATAATTTTTTAGTTATAGTATATCAAGGAGATGGATGGGCATTACTAGACAATCTTACCTTCTATTCTGGGGAAGGACTTAGCATGTTTTCAGTTGTACACAGGACAGTTGTGTCATGTTAGGTAGAAGTGTGACCTTGTTTTTCTCTTTGCAATAGGTCCACTGTATCTATAGGTTCTATATCCATGGATTTTAACCAACCATGGATCAAAAATATTCAGAAAAATAACTGTCTGTACTGAATATGCACATCTCAGAGCAACTTAGTTTCAACCCTGTTTCAAAATAAAAAATGAAAATGGGATATAGTGCAGTGGTTAAGAGCTCCCGGGATCAATCCCTGAACCAAAGAAACAAAACAAAATCTATCATGTAAAATACACAAAAATTAAATACTATGATATAAATTTATCTTATGTTACCATTTACCTTATGTTAAATAATAAGGGAACAAAATGGAAGAAAAGAAAGATACTATATACATACATTCATACACACAAAAACATTCATAACAAAATAAGGAAGAAATACTCATGCCAAAGTCCTCATTTTTGTAACTGGTCATATAGCTAGTTTTACAACTACCTGCTTATACTATTCATTCTGTAGTCCCTTTGACTTCAGTAAGTACCTCACTTGATTGTGGTTCTTACTTGGTGGAGTAACTGAAACCACTCATGAATGGGTCCAGACCATTAGTAGTCCTACCTGGATTGAATTGTAGTTTGTCACTGACCTTAATCATGCGGCATGGTAATACTATGAAATATTCTAAAGAATCTTCTCTATTCTAGATATACTCTTATTTACAGGTATCATAGAGTAGCAGTCCAGTTTCCATTTGGTAGTCAGAATCAATCACTATAGGGAGCATAACAACTGCCTTCTTTGCCTATGGATTCAGAGACATAGGAGTCTAAAGTTATCAGGCAGCAGTATTAACTTCTAGTGCAATGGGATTATTATTATTTCTTCTGGTAGAAGCATCTTTCCAGTGTTGGTCTCTATTGCTGGCAGACTGATCACTCAGTAATGGCCATAGTCAGTCTTCTAGACCAGCAGAGCATAAAGATATATTAATGGGAAGCAAAAATTTTGCCAGGGCCCTGAATTCTGGTTAGGGAAAAAACAGTGTCACATACATGATGCTGATTTAGAACATATACAGCCTTTTGAAAAACCTTGCTCTAGCCCTGCAAGGTATTGCCATCTAGTTTGTGCTATAGCTGAAGTCTTTAGAAAGCCATTCTATTGTTCTCTCAACTAGCTCTCTCGGGCTGGGTGGAAACCATCGTAAGATCAGTGAATTCTGGGAGCATGGGTCCACTCCTGCGCTTCTTTCGCTGTGAAGTGAATTCCTTGAGCAGAAGCACTGTTATATAGAATACCATTGTGAGGGGTAAACTGGTAAGTCCATGGATATATTTTGGCAAGAGAGCTGTATGCAAGGAAGGCAAATCCATATACAGAGTATGTGTCTATTCCAGTAAGGACAAAATTCTGACCCTTCCATAATGGAATCTGTCCAATGTAATTAACCTGCTACCAGAAGCTCATTAATCTCCCTCCCAGGGAATGGCACCATATCAGAGACTCAGTATTAGCCTCTGCTGCTGGCAGACTGGTCACTCAGCCATGGCCATAGCCTCATGGACCTAGGTGAGTAGAAGTTCATATTGCTGAGAGCCATGTACATTTGTCTTCATAATTCTGTTCCCTTAAAACCACTCAGCCCCAAATTCTGTATTAGTCGAGGTTCTTCAGAGAAATAGAACCAATGGTACATACTGGTTATAGGCTACATAAACTATATTACACATAAATATAACATTACATAGAAAAGTAGATTTATTAAAAGGAATTGCCTGTCATGATTATGGAGGCTGGGAAGTCCCAAAATCTACAGGTGGCAATCCAAGTCCAAAGTTCTGAGAAGGAGAGGAGCTAATCATTGAAGTTTCCATCTGAGTATGAGTCCAAAAAAGAAAACCTGTGTCCCAGCTCAAAGAAAGGCTCTTTGCTTTACTCTCTGTCTCTGACTACTTAAGATAAAATCTTATGTCTTTGAATTTTGAGTTTTATTTTTTTC
Organism: Glaucomys volans; assembly: GCA_020662805.1. Lineage (NCBI taxonomy): Eukaryota > Metazoa > Chordata > Mammalia > Rodentia > Sciuridae > Glaucomys > Glaucomys volans. Next base: position 281,331 of record JAJEJO010048844.1, on the reverse strand, counting down.
CAATATAAGCCTTTAAGCCACAAATTTCCCTCTACTTACTGTTCTAACCACATTTTACAACTTTTGATACGTTTAATTTCTATTAGTATTTTGAAATGTTTTATAATTTCCTCTGGGATTTTTTTCTTTGACCCACAGATTATTTCAAAATGTTATTTCATTTTGAATAGTTGGTGGTTTTCTGTATATCTTATTGTTCTTTAATTGCTTTATTTTCAAAGAATATACTCTGAGATTTCAACATGTTGAGATTTATTGAGAGTTATCTATGATCCAATATGTGCTCCAGCCTAGTGAACCTGCCTCCACTTGAAAATAATATGTATTCTCTAATTGTAGGGTATATTGTTTCATTAAGGTCAACTAGCTAAATGTAGTTTTTGGGTCTTTCCAATCTTCCTTGCCTTTACAGTTTTTTTTTTTTTTTTGAATGATGTTATTCTATCAGTTGCTGAGAGAAGGGTATTAAATATCTTCAACTAAGTTAAACACTATTATTCCATTTGATTCTTTCAATTGTTATTTTATGATTTGAAGTTCTGTTATTAGGTGCTTATAAAATTTTGATTATTATGCTTTTCTGATGAATTATTCCATTTAGGGTTCTGACATATCCCTCTCCGTTTTCTCTAGTAATACTACCTTGAGTCTACTTTATTGATATTAATATAGCATTCCAGATTTTTATGTTTGCTGACATTAGGTATTTTCTAATTTTTATTTTCAAAAGCACAATATGAACAGATAAATTTGATTGTTCTCTCACTCTTCCTTTAATTCTTTACTACTACTCTCTCTCTCATCCTCCCCATCAATTATTACAGCCTACATCTTTTTTGCATTCCCCCTCTTCACCTTTTTGAAATAGAAAACCCTTTTGTAAACATAATTTCTCTACTGTTGGTGACTGCCTACCATACCATTTCTGTTTATAGTGCCAATTAACATTATAGAGGAGGTTTCAAGATGGTGGAATAGAGCAGGTGCTGGCTGCTCTGTAGCATGAAACCAAGAAAGCAGACAGGTAGCTTCTTAGCAAGGTGGGTAAACAAAAAAAAGGTGGGGGGAGACTTTACTGGAATTTGATACTGGACACTCAAAGCAGATTGGGGACTCTGGAGGTTGAATATAATAAAATAATGAGAAAATCTCCAAGGACACAGCTGCTGCTGTAGCTGGAGGCACAAGTCAGAGTGGTACCTCTATGAGCAAAGTGGAGGGATAAGGGAATTAAAGGAACCCACACTTTAGGAGGACTGAGATGTGTCTGGGTACACACAGTTTAGTGTCAAAGATACTGCCCAACTAAACTGAAAGGCGTGCTACACAATAGCCTTGGGCTGGAAAGAAACTGCATCTGTCATGGTGGTCTTCAGAGGACAGAGGAAGGAACAATTCTACAACCATGGTATGGAGTCCAGCAGCTGAGGGATTCAATTCCTGGGAAATCTAAGTCTGGCCTTGAGATGCAGGCCTCCCAAACCTACACTTCATGACACAGAGTGTGTCTAAGTGACCAGAAGAAAAATCAAATGTGGAGAGAAGAGAGGTTTACGCGGGGGACAACAGGTCTCAGAAACCCACCCAGTTATCCCCCTTCCACTGTAATCCAACTGCTTGCAGGATGGGCTGAGAGAGACACACTTGGCTTGGAATCCCAAAGGGCAGGGGCAGGAGAAGTTGAGTTTGGAGACTGAACCCAAGACCAGTAAACTTGGGGTCTGCAAGTGACACAGTGGACTAAGAATTGGCACCTCCACCACACAAGTGGAATCCAGGAGACATCCCTGGGGTACAGTCTTCCAGCATGGACTGGCAATTGCTGGGCCTTGGGAGTGTGCTGATTTAAAAATCTCCAGACCAACTGGCACCCATCAAAGAGCATGGAGTCTAAACCTAACACCCCTGCCAGGAGTTCTGCCTACAGGATTAATTCTCTCACCCTAGGAACCCTCACCCTGAGCAAGCATCATACTTCAGACAACCCCACCTACCTGGCTAAAAAGCAAATTCTTTTGAATCTTTTGAGAAAATCTTTTGAACTCCAACAGAAACAATTCTTTAACTTTTTTCCTTTTTCTTTTTACTGCTTAATTATGCTTTTAATGGTTCATAGACATTGATATATATTCATATTGTTTTTTTTTTCAAATTTCTAGAATTTTTGAAACCAGTTATTTTTCATGCATCAGTTTTTTTAAGGAAAGGAAGTTTGATTAGTATGTTTCAATTTTGTTTTGTATTCTTTTCTTTATTTTTTAACTGTTTATATATCTTTTCTCTCACTTATCTGTTTCCCTAGAATCTCTTTCTCTTTTTTTTCTGCTTAACAGCAATCTCTATTGTTCTCTCTTTCACTCTTCCTGCAATTTTTTACATCTATCCTCTTTCCTCTTTCCTCATAATCGTCACATCCTACATCACTTGTTTTCTCCCTGTCTACCATTTGAAAGTGTAAACTCTTTTGCAAACTGATTGTTTTTACTGTAGGCAATAAATAATCATATCATTTGTTTATTGTGACAACATTGTAGACATCATAGCAGGAACTATTTGGTTTAATGCTGTATATTTTTGCATTGTTTGTTGTACTATTTGTCTCCCCCTGAATGATGAGGTACTGGAAACCTTCAAGGACACTATAAATCTACAGAGTAGAAAGTCTACTGCCTCAGATCCATACTATTAGATGGATAGACACACAAACAATATGAAAAACCAAAGGAACAAATTGCCTTAAACAAACCAAGATACTTCAATAACAGAATCAATTGCCACCACAATGGAAGAAATGTCAGAGAAGGACTTCAGAATGTACATAGTTAAACTGATCCATGAGGTAAAGGACAGTATAAGGAATAAAATCAGTGTGAAAATACAGGAAGTGAAATATCACTTTAATATAGAGATAGAGATTCTGAAAAAAGAAATCCTTGAAAGAAATGAATCAATAAACCTAATTAAAGATTTAATGGAAAGTATCATCACAGACTAGACCACTTGGAAGACAGAGTTTCAGCAATGAAGACAAAATACATATCTTGAAAATAAAGTAGACTATGGAGAAAAGATGTTAAAAGACCATGAACAGAACTTCCAAGAAATATGGGATAACCTGAATAGACCAAATGTAAAATTTATTGGGATAGATGAAGGCTTAGAGACACAAACTAAAAGAATGCACAATCTTTTCAATGAAATAATATCAGAAAATTTCCCGAACCTAAAGAATGAAATGGAAAATCACATATAGGAGACATACAGGACCCCAAATACATACTCACACCACGGCACATTATTACGAAAATGCCTAACATACAAAATAAGGATGGAATTTTAAAGGCTGCTAGAGAAAAATGACAAGTCATGTTTAGAGGGAAACCAATCTGGATCTCAGCTGATTTCTTAATACAGACCCTCAAAGATAGGAGGTCTTGGAATAATATATGTCAAACTCTGGAAGAAAATGGATGCCAGCCAAGACTACTATATCCAGCAAAATTAAGCTTCAGAATTTATGATGAAATAAAAACCTTCCATAAAAACCTGCTATATAAAACATACTCAAAAAATATTTCATGAATAAGAAATGAAAAATAAAAGTGAAAGCCAGCAAAGGGAGGAACTACATGAGAATAGTCAATCAAAGGAGAAACTAATACAAATTAAAAACCAGAAATAAATCAAAATGACAGGGAATAAAAATCATATCTCAATAATAAAACTGAATATAAATGGCCTGAACACATCAATCAAAAGACAGACTAGCAGATTGGATAAAAATACAAGACCCAATAACATGCTGTTTCCAAGACATTTACCTCATAGGCAAAGACATCCACAGATTGAAGGTAAAAGGATAAGAAAAAACATATCATGCATATGGATTTCATAAAGAAACAGGGGTTTCTATCCTCATATTGGATAAAGTGGACTTTAAGCCAAAGTTAATCAGAAGGGACAAAGAAGGATATTTCATGCTGCTTAATATAATTAAATATCAACAAGACATATCATAAACATTTATGCCCCAAACAATGGAGCATCTACAAACATCAAACAACCCCTTTTCAACTTCAAGGATCAAATAGACCACAACACTATAATACTGGGTGATTTTAACACACCTCTCTCACCAATGGAAAGATTCTCCAAACAAAAACTAAAAAAAAGAAGCTATAGAACTCAAAAATACAATTAATAATCTAGACTGAACAGATATACATAGAATATTTCATCCATTAATGGTTGAATATACTTTCTCAGCAGCACATGGATCCTTCTCTAAAATAGACCTTACCTGTGCCACAAAGAAATTCTTAAAAAAAAAGAAAAAAAAAACAGATAATACCTTGCACTTGATCAGATGGTGAAGGAATAAAATTAGAAATCAACAATAAAATAAAAAAATAGAAGCTATTCTAACACCTGGAGACCAAATAATACACTATAGAATGAACAATGGATAGCAGAAGAAATTAGGGATGAAATAAAAAAATACTTAGAGATAAATGAGAATAGCAATACAACATAACAAAATATCTGTGACACTATGAAGGCAGTTGTAAGAGGAAAGTTTATTGCATTGACCTCATTCATTAAAAGAATAGAAAGTCAACAAATAAATAACCTGAAATTACATTTCAAAGCCCCAGAAAAGAAGAACATATAAACACCAGAAGCAGTTGGATACAGGAAATAATTAAAATCAGAGCTGAAATCAATGAAATAAAAATGAAAGAATTGAAAAAATCAACAAAACAAAAAGTTGGTTCTTTGAAAAAAAAATCAAAATTGATAAACCCTTAGTCAAGCTAATGAAAAGAAAGAGAGAGAAAACTCAAATTACTAAAATTCACAATGAAAAAGTAAATATCACAATGGACTCTACCTGAAATATAGATAATAATCAGAAACTATTTTTAAAATTAATGCTCTAATAAAATAGAACATGTTGAAGACATTGACAAACTTCTAGAGACATATGACCAGCCCAAATCAGGAGGACACAGAGATTTCAAATAGATCAGTTTCAAGCAATGAAAATGAAGACACCATTAAAGGCCTGCCAAGAAAGAAAAGCCCAAGGCCAGAAAGATTCTTGGCTGAGGTCTACTAGACCTTCAAAGAAGAACTACTACCAATCCTTCTCAAACTATTCCATGAAACAGAAAAGGATGTAACCTCCTTTTCCAAACTCATTCTATGAAGCTAGTATCATCCTGATACCAAAACCAGACAAAGACACATCAAGGAAAAAAACTTCATGCCAATATCCCTGATGAACATAAATGGAAAAATTCATAATAAAAGACTGGTAAATCACATACAAAAACACATTAAAAAGATAGCACACCATGATCAAGTGGGGTTCATCCCAAGGATGCAAGGTTGACTCAACATATGGAAATCAATAAATGTAATTCATCACATCAATAGTCTTAAAGACAAGAATCACATGATCATCTCAATAGATGCAGAAAAAAACATTTGGCAAAATACAGCATCCATTCATGTTCAAAATCCTAGAAAAACTAGGGATAGCAGGAACATACCTCAACATCATAAAAGCTATATATGCTAAACCTAAGGTTGACATCATTTTAAATGGAGAAAAACTGAAAGCATTCACTTTAAAAATGAACTAGACAGGGATGCCCTCTCTCATCATTTCTATTGAACACAGTTCTTGAATCTCTAGCCAGAGAAAATTATGCAAAAGAAAGAAATCAAAGGGACACAAATAGGAAAGGAAGAGCTCAAAGTATCCTTTTGGTGATGACATAAACCTATATTTAGAAGGCCCAAAAGAATCCACTAGAAAACTTTTAGAACTCATGAATGAATTCAGCAAAGTAGCAGGATATAAAATTAACACCCATAAATCAATTGTGTTCCTACTGTGTTCCTATAAACCAGTGATAAATCAGTTGGAACAGAAATTAGGAAAACTATCCCATTCACAATAGCCTCAAAAACAAAAAAAAAGGAAAAGAAAAAGAAAAGCCTGAAAATCAATCTAACAAAACCGATGAAAGACCTCTACAATGAGAACTACAGAATACTAAAGAAAGAATTGAAGAAGATCGTAGAAAATGGAAAGATCTCCCACGTTCTTGATAGGCAGAATCAATATTGTCAAAATAGTCATCCTACCAAAAGTACTATGCAGATTCAGTGAAATTCCTATTAAAATTCCAATGATGTTCTTCTTAGAAATAGGAAAAGTAATCGTGAAATTCATTTGGAAAAATAAGAGACCAAGAATAGCCAAAGCAATCCTTTACTTAGAAAAGTGAAAATGGAGGCATCACAATACCAGACCTTAAATTATACTAGAGTTATAGTAACAAAAACAGTATGATATTGGTACCAAAACAGACATGAAGACCAATGGAACACAATAGAAGACACAAAGACAAACCCACATAAATAGAGTTATCTCATACTAGACAAAGGCACCATAAACATACATGGGTGAAAAGATAGCTCTCAACAAATGGTACAGTGAAAACTGGAAATCCATATATAGTAGAATGAAATTGAACCCTATCTCTCACCCTGCATAAAACTCATCTGAAAGTGGATCAAGGACCTAGCCATTAGACCAGAGACCTGCACCTACTAGAAGAAAATGTAGGCCCAACTCTCCATCATGTCAGCTTTGGAAACAACTTCCTCAATAAGATTCCTAAAATGCAAGAAGTAAAATCAAGAATTAATAAATGGGATGGTATCAAACTAAAAAGCTTCTTCACAGCAAAGGAAACAAGAGCACCAAGAGAGCCCACAGAATGGGAGAAAATCTTTGCTACCTGTACCTCAGACAGAGGATTAATCCCCAGTATATACAAGAACTCAAAAAAACTTAACACCAAAAAAACCACCCAATCAAGAATGAGCAAAAGAAATGAACAGGCACCTCACAGAAGAAGAAATACGAATAGGCAATAAATATATGAAAAAATGTTCAATCTTACCAGATGGTTTAGATGTGGTGTCCCCCAAAAGCTCATGTGGGAGACAATGTAAGAAGGTGTGGAGGAGAAATGATTGGGTTATAGTCTTTACCTAATCAGTGAATTAATCCCTGATGGGATTAACTGGGTGGTTACTGGAAGCAGGGTGGGTGTGCCTGGAGGAAGTGGTTCATTAGGAGTATGACTATGGGGTATATATTTTGTATCTCAAAAGTGGAGACTCTCTCTCTCTGCTTCCTAATCACCATGATGTGAGCTGCTTCCCTTCTCCACACTCTCCCACCATAATGTTCAGCCTCATCCTGAGCCCTGAGAAATGGAGCTGGCTTTCTATGGACTAATACCTCTGAAACTGAGGGCCCTCAAATAAACCTTTTCTCCTCTACAATTGCGCTGGTTGGATCCTTTAGTCACAGCAGCAAAAAAGCTAACTAAAATACTAGCAATTAGAGAAATAAAAATTAAAACTACACTGAGATTCCATCTCACTCTGGTCAGAATGGCAATTATCAAGAATACAGGAAAAAATAAATGTTAGCAAGGATGTGGGGAAAATACATTGCTGGTAGGAATGCAAATCAATGCAACTACTCTGGAAAACAGTATGGAGATTCCTCAGAAAACCTGTAATGGAAACTCCACTGGACCCAGTTATCCCACTCCTTGGTATATACCCAAAGGATTTTACAAAAAAGAATACTTCAGTGATATAGCCACCTCAATATTTATAGCAGCTTGATTCACAATAGCTAAGCTATGGAACCAACCTAAGTGTCCTATAACAGATGAATGGATAAAGAAAATGTTATATATACACAATGGAATATTACTCAACCATATAAAAGAATAACTTTATGATATTTGCTGGAAAATGGATGAATCTGGAAACTATTATGCTAAGCAAAAGAAGTACATCCCAAAAAACCATAGGTCAAATGTCCTCTCTGATATGTGGAGGCTAACACACAACAAGGTAGGTGGTGGGGAAGAACAGAAGTTCAGTAGATTAGACAAAAGGGAATGAAGGGAAGGAAGGGGGGACAAGAAATAGGAAAGACAATGAAATGAATCTGACTTAACTTTCTTATGTACATATGCAAATATACCACAGTGAATCTCTACATCGTGTACAACCACAAGACTGGGATCCTAATTAGAATAAGATGTACTCTTATGTTTGCGTAAATGTCATATTATACTGTCATGTATAACTAAAAAAATTTAAAAATGAAAATAGAATTTTTAAAAAGCATAATATGTATATTCATGATATTCATATGTGGCATACATAAAATAATGTTTTACACACACACGTTTATGTATAACATATATGTAAAGTGTGTCTCTTAAAAATAGCATATAGTTGCATTGCTTTTTTATCCAGTCTGACAATGTTTGCATTCTAGTTGGAATGTTACTAAGCATTTTATTATAATTATTGAGTATAATTATTGATACAGTTGCCTATCATTTTATTATTTTGCTTTCTGTTTGTGCTCTGCTTTTTGTTCCCATGTTCCTCCTTTTGCTTTGCTTTCTTTCTTTTTTGAATAAACAGATTGCTTTCAATTTTTTTACCTATTGCTTTTAATTGATACTTCTTTACATTCAATGTTTAGTGATCACTGTAGACATTACATCTCTATATATGTAACATGTAAGATATATATAGATCAAATATATATTATATATATTTATAAATATATATGTATATAGTATATAATCTATAGTATAATTAAATAAATAAATATTTGTTCTATATCCTCTTCCCAATCTATGGAGCTAATAGTCATCACTTTCCATAATACATAGAAACTATGGTTCTAGGACATCAGTATGATGGTGGAGTAGGAGATACTAGTCTTGATGTGATTCAAAAACAAAACAAAACAAAAAGATGATTAGTCATGAATGAAGAGTCTTTGGAGTACCCAAGCCTCCAACAGACAAAATATAATAATAAAAAAGGTTTTCAGTAACTAGACCTTGGGAAATGAAGGATGGTAATCACTGAGACAGAGAAAACAAACAGGGTTAAGGAACAAACTGAGGCAGAGCCCAGTGGATATCCTGAGTTAAAGAGATGGAACTGAAAGTACAGAGGGACAAAGGTAGCTAGAATTCAAAGGATGAACTGCCAGAAAAAGAGAGTGCTACTCATTGAGAGAGTCCCAGAGATCTGCACAGGATTAGTTCCTCAGTATTCAGAGAATGTGTGGAAGGAACTACCTGAAGCTAAGGAAGGAACCATCTGAAAGAATTAGAGGGAATAATACCTGGAAATTACACATGTTTGGGAGTAGTGCCTGTTCCTGCTAGTCACACGGCAAAAATCTCATAATTCATGTACAGTGTGCAAAGTAAAGAATAGTGTTACCATTGCTTCAGTAGTTATAGTTTGCTCCACATTATGCATTGTTCTTGACCCATCTAACAAACTATTACAGCAAGAACTGAAAGGATCGATTTTTTTTTTAAAGCAACTCAATTATATCTGAGAATAAAGTTCAAGAAAATTTATAAGAATACAAAAATATAGGTTTATATTTTGTGGTGAGAGGAGTTCTCATTCCCACCTCCCCCGGCCCACCACTTCTGTGGGCCATGTCCTAAGGTGTTTTCTTCTACCACACTCTTCTGCAATGATGTTTTGCCATACGTTGGGCCCAGAGCAACTGGAGCTGGCTCTCCATGGACTAAGACCTCCAAAACCATAAGCCCCAAAATAAACTTTTCCTGCTCTAAAATTGTTTTTCTCAAGTGTTTTGATCACAGTAGAAAAAAGCTGACTAAAACAGAAATTGGTACTGAGAACTAGGGTCATTGCCATGATTAACCTGACTACATGGTTTAGAAGCTTTTGGAGCTTTTTGGGATTTGTGGGAGGAATTTTGAGAAGTTTAGGAAAGCAAAATGGAAAAGATTTAGATTGTTGTAAAAAGAGATTGATGGACAATTCTGGTGGGAGGTCAGAAGATCAGAAAGCCAGTGGGACTACAGACAGTAAAGACTGGGATCATCATGTTCCAGGGAAAAAGGAGGACTCTATTGGAGTCCATAGAGGCCATTCATGTTATGTTTTGGCTAAGCAGTTGTCTACATTTTGTTCATGTCCTGAGACTTCCTATGAAAATGAATTTAAAGGTGATGTACTAATTAATTTGGTGGAGGAAATTTTAAGTCAGCCCATCCTTCAGGAGGAGGCCTGGGCATTGATGACAATTTTTAACCAAGTTTATTGTTATAATCAAAAGAAGAGCAGAAACATCAGAAAACTTTCAGTTTGGCCAGAAAACTGTGAGTAAAATGGGCTAAGGAAGTTGTGATAGTTAAAGAACACAGTCCCCAAAGTGACACTGCTAAATACTTTAACCAGAAACAATAGAAAAGATGGCCTGAGGACATCTCAGGAATTGGCAAGACCACACCCATCTCTGGCTCAAGAATGTAAAATAAAAATTCCTTTAAGAAGAGACTGTGGGGGCACTCTGCTTGCACAGGAGGTCCTAGGAAGTTGTTTCACTATGCTCAGCCACTCAGACACTTAGAGGTTGCTGCAGCCATGATCCCAAGAGGTTTGGCTACTGTGTGAGATGGTGGCAGACCTTGGTGTCAACCACATGGTGCTGGTTCTGCAAGAATGTAGAATGTTGGAGTTAGGAGATTGTGCAGGCTTCCAACAAGATTTCAAAGGAAGGAATGGGAGACCAGGCAAAGTACAGCAGGTTTGGCATCCCTGTGGCCTTCCACTGAGAGGACAATGTGTGAAGAAGTGAGAAGAAAGCCAAAGCTGCAGTGGAGACCCCTGAGATTAAGATGCTACTAATGTGGGCATCTGTAGGGGAAAGCTGCAGGAACTAAGCAGAAATAAGCCAAGACAGACGATGTGGGCTGCAACCAACAAAGCCATAGGGGCAGAGCTACACAAGTCCTTTGGAGAAAACATCCTGATGGCCTGTGCTCCAGATGCAAGACATGGAGCTCAGGACTTGTCTGTTCAGCTGGATTTTGCTTGAGTCCCATCCTGTCTTTCTATGTTCCAATTTCTCCCTTGTAGATTGGAAATGCCTCTAAACTCTATGCCTTTATATATTGGATATATTAGCTTGAATTTGAATTTTATAGTAGCTCACAGTTTGTCTTGAGTCTCAGAGGAGACTTTGAACTTGGAATTTTAGGCAGTGTTAAAACTGTTGAGACTATGGGGACTCTTGGAAATAGATTAAATGTCTTTTGTATTGTGAGATGGGCATGGTCTTTTGGGGGCCATTAGTATAATGTTTATGGTTTAGATATGAGGTATCACCTAAAAGCTCATGTATGAGGCAACGCACAAAAGTTTTAGAGGTGAAATGATTGGGTTAAGCGAGCCTTAAACTAATCAGTATCCTGTAGGTTAACTGTAGGTAAGGAGGGTGTGGCTGGAGGTATTAGGTCATTGGGTGTGTACCTTTGGAGTATACATTTTGTCTCTGATCTGCAGTGTCTTTCTCTCTCTCTCTTTGCTTCCTGGTAGCCATGTCCTAAGCTGTTTTCCTCTCCCACACTCTTCCACCATGATGTTCTGGATCACTTAGGGCTTGAAACCATGAGTACCAAATACACATTTCCTTCTCTTAAAAATAAAAAAGAATACAAAAGTAAAAATTATCTAGCACTCAACAAGGTAAAGTCCACAATGTCTGGCATCCAAACAATAGCAGTCATGCAAAGGGGCAGGAGAACAAGAAAAGAAAAACCAACCAATAGAAACTGACAGAACTGACAAAGATGTTATAAATAGTAGAGAAAGACATTAAAATAGTTTTCACAACTGAATTCCATATGTTCACAAGGTAAGTAGAGACATAGAAATACAAAAAAGTTCTGATCCAAAATAACTAATATGAAATATAGAGTTGATGGGATGGAATTAATGACAGATTAGACATTTCAAAGAAAAGGGTAATGAATTCAGGTGACTATCAATAGAAATTACTCAAAGGGAAGAACATAGGAAAAATACATTAAAAAAAAAGAAGCACATCAGCAAGTGGTATAATAACTTCAAGCAGCCTAATATATGGATAGTTGCAGTTTACAAATCAGGGGAATGGACAGAAAAAAACATGTTTTAGAAAATAATTAATGGCTATAAACTTTCTAAACTTAATGAAACTTACAAACCCCAGGCACAAGAAGCATAAAGAAAACTATGCTCAAAAGGAGTAAGAAAAAGAAAATCTTAAAGTAGCCCCAAGGGGACAGGGAGGAAGACATTATATACATGGAAGCAAAGATTAAAAAATCACACCAGATTTTTTTTTAAGTTGGAAGTAAGGTGAGAAACAGTGGAGCACCATGAAAGTACTGAAAGATAAAAACTCTCAATTACAATTCTCTAGTTGGTGTATTCATTTCCTAAGACAACAATAACCAAAAGCTATAAACTAGGCAATTTAAAACAATAGAAATGTATTATATTATGTTCTATAGGCCAGAATCTAAATTCAAGGCATTGGCAGGGTCATTCTTCCTCTAAAGGCACTTTTCTTGCCTTGTAGCTTCTGTGGCTAGGGCACTCCCTGGCCATGGGCAACATAACTGCTTTCTCTGCTATCAGTGTCACAGTGTTCTCTCCTCTCTCTGTCTCTGTGTTTCTATGTCTCCATATCTCTTTCCTAGTGAGTTTTCCAGTTATTGAATTTAGAGCCTACCTAATTAAATGGCCTCATCTTAACTTGTTTATATCTGTAAAGTCCTTTTCCAAATAAGGTCACATTTACAATTATTGGGGCTTAGGACTTCCACACCTTTTCAGGCATGTGATTCAAACCCATACCACCTGGCAAAAGAAATGTCTTTCAAAAATGAACTTAAAATAAAGATGTTGAGGCTGAGGATATAGCTCAGTTGGTATAGTGCTTGCCTCACAAGCATAAGGCCCTCGGTTCAATCCCCAGCACTGCAAAATTAATTAATTAATTAATAAAATAAAGATGTTTACAAACATACAGAAACTAAAAGAATTTATCACAGTGGACCCATACTAAAAGAAATGTCAAAAGACATCCTTTGAATATGATTCTTATGCTCTATGTAACATGTAACTCCCTTGAAATAAAGCATTAGAAAGTAAAAGATGTATACTGTCGCTCTCGTCCCGCAAGAACGACCCGGAGAGGTAAAGGGTAGTAAGCGTGGTTTTTACTTCTTCTTCCAACAATCTCGTTACAATTCCCGTTAACCGGAAATGACCAAGCATATAAGCATACAGCAACCAATCACAACCTAGTACACGTGAACAATGCGTGCTAACCGTATAACATACAAAGGAAGAATAGACTGATCATGCATTAAGCACGCGCAAGCTGCCCAATCAAAGATACTTCCTGAAAACAGCGTCATATGTTTACCCAGCAAAGACAGTGACGGTGCAAAACGCCAGGCGCCATCTTAGCCGCACCCATAGAATAGTCTTATAGCAAACAGCTCCCAACAGCTCCCCCTTTTAGTTTTATTTAAAAGGCAGGGACCGTGCCTGTCTTAGGTTGCCGCCCTCAACATCTCTGCTTACCCGTCATTGGGTATCCTCCCTGGTATTGAAGGATCCCTGTCTTAGGTTGCTATAGTGTGGGGTCAGTCTTACCCGTCTTTGGCTACCGGTCCAACATATTTAGCCATATCTGGGGAGAAGTACCAGCCTCAAGAGCCATCATGGCTTGAACTATAAGGTGCTGTTGTTGACGATGGCGATTAACAAGCTTGCATAACCAGCGCAAAATTAATATGCTAGCTAAGAGCATAAGTATGGCCATAGCGCCAAGCTTAGCCCACTGTCTAGTAATACCTAAAGCATGGGCAAACCATTGAGCTGTTTCAGCAATGGAAGCTACATGAACTCTAGTTAGATTAACCTTAAGTATTTCCGTTCTAAGCTGATATGTAAGATTATCAAATTCCATAGACCAGTTAGAAGTTAACATGACAGATAGTTGGCGAGAAAGGTTAGCTGCCATACTAAAGTTTTGATACTGAACAGGGGTTACACAAAGTCCTCGTAAGGAAAGAACACAGCCCAGAGTCATTAGTTCTTGAATTAAGTCCACTTGTTCTTGTAACAGATTTACCCGTTGATTAACCAGCATAAGTCCTGCTTTGAGGTGTGAGTTGATCTGATTTTGAGTAGACAAAGCCTCGGCTGTGTTTTCAGAGAGTGAGTTGAATTCGTGGACTGTTTTTAAGGAAGTCGTAATAGCTGCTGCTGCAGTTGCTGCTGCTGCTGCTGACGCTGCCACAGCGGCGATGACTGCTGCGGTGATTCTAAAATCTCTTTTACTTCTGGAAAGCAGCACCGGTAAATCCTCCTGTGTTATAGAAACTGGGACTGGAAGGAAGGTGGGAATACGCATAACAACAGCAGATTGATAAATAGAAGCATTCCAACATTGAGAAAGAACACATGAATCACTTGCAGCGGAGCAGTTTACATGGCTGTCGGTAGAATTAGTGAGCAGAAACATAAAAGGAGGAGTTACACAGACTGGGATAGGGTTGAGTGTTATGTTTCTGGAACAGTTTAGATGAGAATGATGACCATAGCTGTTAGTATTAAACCACGAAGAATCATTCTAGGAACACAAGTGAAAGGCTCCTCCAAGTAGGGTGAACAAAGATTGAATATCAGTGTAACCTCTGGCAAAAGTAAAAAGAATCCATCGATCGAAAGGATTGACTCGGGTGCTGCTCAATGAAATATTTAACTTGGTAAGGTTAGCTAGGGTAATAGGTGTGCTAAAATTGGGAGAAAGGAAAAACCCATGACTTACAGGGGATGCAGATTTTACATGTTGACATCCTGTCCAAAGGGGAGGAGTACTAAATTTTGGATTACAAGGAGGATAAACTCTAGGTGTACGAAATGAAAAGGATGAGTTAGAATAGCTTTGCTGTGGAATCCATCCCTGAACTAAAACAGCGTCCCCTTTTAGGCTCTGTATGGTATCTTCAGTGACACATGGGGGTAGATACGCACAGGTGTAGGCCTGAAGGTAATATTGACGTTACAGGTGTCAATAGGAACATTAGATTCAAATGTTCCTCCCCCATAATGACTACAGTTTATATTCCCACCATTAATCATGGCCATAACAACTGGAGTCCAGGTGGTTTTGCGCTTCCATAACGGCCACATATCAGACGGACTAGCTACAGACGACGTGGGAGGATTTTGAAAAGAAAAGTCCCTCCATACTACTATTCTCATAGGCAGCAAATTTTGGAGAGCAGGTAAAGCTGTGGTCGGGAGTAACAGACAGCAGATGGGGTGGAGTTGGTTCAACTCTATCTGGAGGATGAAGTTCTCTAGTTCTAGGTCCTTAAACTTTGCCTCTAATTCCTCCCCGGTAAGTTCTTCCTCGTCCTCACTTCCTGTTTCTGAGGACTTAACAGACCGCACAGATCGTTCTTCCTTCACTTCCTCAAGAATAGCCTTTCCCTCCTCTACAGAATCCTTAAATTTCTTTTTTAGCAGTCAGACAGCCCTTTTAAAGGAGTCCCATTGGCTTTCAGAACCCATTTTACTATTTAAGCCGCTTCTCTGGGGACCTGATTAAGCCACTCTCCCGTGGACCTTGGATCGTCGCTTCCCGCGAACCTTAGTTGCTCCTTGGCAAACTTTCCTTTAAATCTCGCCACTTTACCGTGGACTTGTGGATCGTCGCTTTTACCACGAACCTTGGTTGCCTTGCACATTTTTTAGAAAAGATCTTACTGTCTCTCCCTTTAAGGGGGTGCCATTTTTGTGGAGAAGCTGACGTAAAGGCCCCTCCATTTTCACCCTAGATACCTCGTTCCCCATGTTAAGGGAATCCTTAGAGTCTCGTCCCTGAGGAGCTTAAAACAATTAACGGTGATCGTCCCAAGGGAACTTTCCCTGTCTTAGACAGTTATAATTGGTGCACTCCTTACCTAATCGTTACTTACCTCATTTACCTTTCCGTGGTGTCCACGAGGTCCCGGGTTTCGGCACCACTTGTCGCTCTCGTCCCGCAAGAACGACCCGGAGAGGTAAAGGGTAGTA
>JAJEJO010048844.1:254819-265280 GCA_020662805.1 Glaucomys volans | reverse complement strand
CTTAGCCGCACCCATAGAATAGTCTTATAGCAAACAGCTCCCAACAGTATACTATAAAGCCCGAAGCAATCCTGAAATTAACAAACAGGTAGTTAAAGCTTCAGTTAAAGCTTAGAAGGCAACAAAGGATTTTAATGGATATTTGTTTTAAATATTTCATTAATCGAAATGAATTTTGAAAAGAGGAAAAGGTGAACAAAGAACAAATCAAATGGCTAGATGATAAACTCAACCTACTCGTGTCAATAATCACACAAAACATAAATGGTCCAAAGTCCCTGATTAAAGGGCTTAACCATTTTTTTTAAAAGTTAAGATATTTTTTAAAAAGTTAAGAAATTTAAGACTTGAATAGACATTTTGTCAAAGAATAATATATATATGGTCAATAAACTCATGAAAAGATAATCAATATCACTAGTCATTAGGGAAATGCAAATCAAAACCACAAGGAAATAGCACACCCATTAAGATGGGTATTATTTTAAACAGAGAGAAAAAAAATGTTGGTGAGGATGTGGAGAAACTGGCTCTTTCTTGCATTGCTGTGGGAATGCAAAACAGTGCAACTCCTATAGAATACAGAATGGCAATCCCTCAGAAATAAACAACAACAACAGAGGGCTGGGGTGTGGCTCAGTGGTAGAGCACTCGCCTAGCATGTGTGAGGCACTGGGTTCAATTCTCAGCACCACATAAAAAATAAAATAAAATAAAGATATTGTGTCCATCTACAGCTAAAAATATTTTTTAAAAAACAACATAGAATTAAGATATGATTCAACAATTCCACTTCTAGGTACATACATAAAAGAAATGAAAGATATTTGTATAGCTATTTATGTTCATAGCAGAATGACCAGATATTTGTATAGCTATTTATGTTCATGGCAGAATAATTCACAACAGCAAAAGATAGCAGCAACCCAAGGATTCATCAATGAATGAATAGATAGAACATAATATATACAATGAAAAATATTATTTGGTCTTAAAAATGAAGGAAAATTTGACACATAATACAACATAGATGGACCTTGAGGACATTATGCTAAGTGATAACTAAGCCAGAAAGAAAAAGAAAAATATTATATGATTTAATTTAGATGAGATTCACATAGTAGTCAAATTAATAGAGACAGAAAAGGAGAATGATAGATGCGAGACATTGTGGGGAGGTAGAAATAGGAAATTGGTGTTTAATGGATGTAAGTTTTCAGTTGGGGAAGATGAAAAGATTCTGGTGACTAATGGTGATAAGGGATACACACCTAATACTATTGAACTCTATTCTTCCAAAATCATTAAAATGATAAATTTTTTTATGTATATTTTACAATAGAAAGCCAGATCTAACTGCGATCATATGCCACATAACAATGTTTCAGTCAATGATGGATTCATATATGATGGTGGTCCCATAAACTAATGGAACTAAAAATTCCTATCACCTGGTGATATCACAGGCATCATAACATTACTACACAATGTATCACTCAAGTGTTATGGTGATGTTCGTATAAACAAATCCACTGTACTATCAGTCATATAAAACTATAGCACATAGAAGTGTGCATAGTAACCTCTAGACCTAATTAATGAATTCAGCAAAATAGCAGGATATAAAATAAACACACATAAGTCTAATGCATTTATATACATAAGCGATGAATCATCTGAAAGAGAAATGATGAAAACAATTCCATTCACAATAGCCTCAAAAAAAAAATAAAATACTTGGGACTCAATCTAACAAAAGAGGGTGAAAGACCTCTACAATGAGATCTACAGAACATTAAAGAAAGAAATTGAGGAAGATCTTAGAAGATGGAAAGATCTCCGGTGTTCTTGGATAGGCAGAATTAATATAATAAAAATGGCCATACTTCCAAAGGTGCTATACAGATTTAACACAATTCCAATTAAAATTCCAATGACATTCCTCATAGAAATAGAGAAAACAATCATGAAATTCATCTGGAAGAACAAAAGACCCAGAATAGCCAAAGCAATCCTGGGCAGGAAGAGCAATACCAGGCCTTAAACTCTACTATAGAGCAATAGTGACAAAAATGGCATGGTATTGGCACCAAATAGACAGGTAGAGCAATAGTACAGAATAGAAGACACAGAGACAAACCTATGTAAGTACAGTTATCTCATACTAGACAAAAACATACAATGGAGAAAAGATAGCCTCTTCAACAAATGGTGCTGGCAAAACTAGAAAACCATTTGTAGTAAAATGAAACTAAACCCCTATCTCTCACCCTGCACAAAACTCAACTCAAAATGGATCAAGGATCTACGAATCAGACCTGAGACCCTTCACCAAATAGAAGAAAAGTAGGCCCAAATATTCACCATGTTGTCTTAGAACCAGACTTCTTTAACATGACCCCCAGAGTACAAGAAATAAAAGCAAGAATCAATAAATGGGATGAATTTAAACTAAAAAGCTTTTTCTCATCAAAGGAAACAATCAATAATGTGAAAAGAGAGCC
Organism: Glaucomys volans; assembly: GCA_020662805.1. Classification (NCBI taxonomy): domain Eukaryota; kingdom Metazoa; phylum Chordata; class Mammalia; order Rodentia; family Sciuridae; genus Glaucomys; species Glaucomys volans. The sequence goes on along the minus strand of JAJEJO010048844.1, from coordinate 262,776 downwards.
TACAGAGTGGGAAAAAATCTTTTCCACACACATTTCAGACAGAGCACTGATCTCCAAAATTTATAAAGAACTTAAACTTTATACCCAAAACACAGAAAACCCAATCAATAAATGGGCTAAGGAAATGGGCAGACACTTCACAGAAGAAGATATACAGGTGATCAACAAATATATGAAAAGGTGCTCATCATCTCTAGTAATTAGAGAAATGCAAATTAAAACCACCCTAAGATTTCATCTAACTCCAATTAGAATGGCTATTATCAAGAACATAAGCAATAATAAGTGTTGGCGTGGATGTGGGGAAAAAGGCACACTCATGCATTGCTGGTGGAGTTGCAAATTGGTGCAGTCACTCTGGAAAGCAGTATGGAGATTCCTCAGAAAACTTGGAATGGACCCACCATTTGACCCAGTTATCCTATTCCTCGGTTTATACTCAAAGGACTTAAAATCAGCATACTACAGTGATGCAGCCACATCAATGTTCATAGCTGCTTAATTCACAATACCTAGATTGTGGAACTAACCTAGAAGCCCTTCAATGGATGAATGGATAAAGAAACTGTGGTATATATGTACAATGGAATATTACTGAGCCATAAAGAATAAAATTATGGCATTTGCTGGTAAATGGGTGGAGTTGGAGAATATCATGCTAAGTAAAATAAGTCAAGCCCAAAAAACCAAAGGCTGAATGTTTTCTCTGATAAGAGGATGATGATACATAACAGCGGCTGGGGGGGGGGGGCAGCAGCGCAGTAAGGTGTGGCAGGGGAGGGACAAGAGAAGGAGGAACTTTGGATGGTGTAGAGGAAAATGGGACAGGAGGGTGTGGGGGAAGGAAAGATAGTAGATTGAGACAGACAGTATTACCCTATGTATATGTAAGATTACATGAATCATGTGAATCTACATTGTATACAACCATAGAATGAGAAGTTGTATCCCATTTGTGTACAAAAAAAATGTGGAACAATACTGTCATGTATAACTAAATACAAAAGATAGAAATTAAAAAAAGAAGTGTGCATAGTATACAATAAACCATCACTACTGTATTGTGTATACTACACTCTCATTGAATTTAGAGTATATGCCTAAAAATTAATGAAAATAAAAGGTAGTTATTTGTGATCAATAAGGCTGTAGCCAGACTGATCAGAAAAATAAAAAGGACACAAATTAGCAACAGCAGAATATTGAGAGGTGTCACTACTACAGAATCTACAAATACTAAAACGATAGATAGTAAGTGAAGATGATGAACAACATTATGCAAATAGATTCAACAAGTTAAATAAAATGAATAATTTGAAAGATAAATTATAAATCACACTTAAGAAGACATGAATAACTTAAATAGTCTTATTATCTATTAAATAAATTTATATTACAGTTTAAAATTCTCCAAAAACAAAAATTTAAGGTTCAAGTTTCTACATTAATGAAATCTAACAAGCATGATGGAAACTATAGACCAACATCCCTCATGAATATACTAGCAAAAATCATAAACAAATTTTAGCAAATTGAATCCAACATTATATCAAAAGAAATTTATGACTGAACAAACAAGATTTATCCCCTGGAATGTAGGATTTAGCATCTGAAAATGAATAAATATAATCAACTATGTTAACAAAATTTTTAAAAATTGCAAACACAGATGTAGCAAGATGTGCAGAAGAAAAAATCTGACAAAATCCATTTCTAATAAAAGCCTCCCAGTAAATTAGAAATACAAGGGAATATCCTCAACCTGATACATGGCAATATTATTCTTCACAGTGAAACACTGAATGCTTCCTCTCTAATGTCAGTGCTAAGACAGGAATTCCACTCTCATCATTTCTATTAAACATTGAACTAGAGGTTACAGCCAGTTCAATAAATGACAAAAAGAAAAATCAAAATAAAAGGTGTCCATCCAATATTGGAGAATAAGAAGTAAAACTGCTTTATTTGTAGACAACATGGAATAATTATGGAATTTTATCAAGATGGCATATATAATACAAGATCAACGTAGAAAAATCAATTTAATTTGTATAAACTGGGAACAAACTGAAATGGAAAATTTAAAAATCACTATTTAGCATTAAAAATGTGAAATATTAAAGTATAAATCCATGGAAGTATAATTCTGAATATATGAAAGACCTGTACACTGAGAACTACAGAATATTCCTGCCATAAAATTAAGAAGGCTTAGCAAATGGAGAGATGTGTCTTGTTCATGGGTGTTAAGGCTTAGTATTGTTAGGATGTCAATTCTCCCTAAAACAATTCTTAGAATTACAATAACAAAAACAATTCCAATAAATAAGAGCAAAACTGGAGGGCTAATACTACCTTATTTCAAGAATTTTTATACAGCTATAGCAATTAAATCACATAGCATTGTCATTAAGATAGGTGTGCAGATCAGGGAACAGAATAGAGTACAGAAGTAAGCCTACATGTAAGTAGATAGCTGATGTTTGACAAAGGCACAAAGATAATACAGTGGGGAAAGGGTGGTCTTTTTAACAAATGGCGAAGAACAAGGGAATATCCATATACTAAAAAATGAACTTGTATCCATATCTTGCACAAGATATGGAAAAAACTCTAAATGGATTATAAATCAAAAGTAAAATACTATAAAACTTCCGATAAACACAGGAGAAAAATTTCCTCATCTTGTGCTCGGCAAAGGTTTCTAGCTGTGACACAAAAAGTACACACTATATAAGAACAAATTAATAAACTGGACTTTATAAAAAGTAAACACTCTGTTCTTCAAAAGACACAGTTAATAGATTGAAAAGGTAGGCCACAGACAGAAAAAAATTTTACAAAGCACATATCTGAAACAGGGCTCACATTCAGAAGATATAAAGAACACTTGAAACTAAACAATAGCAACAGAATAAAAATACAGATGAGAGATCTGAGAAGACACTTCAAATATAAATTACTAAAGATGCTCAACATCATTGGTTGTTAGGAAAATGCAAGCTAAAATTACAATGAGATATCACTAAACACATAATAGAAAATACACAATAAAAATTCCTAACAAAAGCTGCTGAGAATGTGGCATCAGTGCTTATTCACAGCTAGTAGGCATGCAAAATTGTACCGTCACTTTGGAAAATATTTTGGTAGTTCCTTCCAAACATATGTCCCGAGGCGGAGATTCAAGATGGCGGGCTAGAGGAAGGCTGCATTCCTACTTGCTTCATGGATTCCTACTTGCTCGGGATTCAAACAGCAGGAATATGGCTCTCAACAAGATTTTATATTCAAATCACATATAAGGGGTCCCCAGTCGCCGCTCCGGAACCAACTCTGCCGGGCTGGGCTCGGCCCGGCCGCGGGCAGCTACCACCCGGGAGCACCGGACCCTGCAGCTGCTTCGGAGTCACCGACCTGGGTCTGCGCCAGCCAGCAAGTGAGTGCGGGTCCCCAGCAGCAGCTTTAGAGTCACTGGCCGGGCTCCGGCACCAGCCAGCAACCTCCCAGGCGGAGACCAACCATCTCAGGCTCCCTGGGGCCTCCCGCGGCTTCTGGAGAGGTCTGGCCAGGAGCCTCTGGGATCGCTGACTCCGACGGGGAGTTGGGACTCCTCGGCGCCATTTTGCAGCTTCCCTGGCAGAGAGGGCCCATCTCCGGGTGCCTGGGGCCTCCCACGGCTTCTGGAAAGGTCTGGCCGGGAGCCGCTGGGGTCGCTGACTCCGGCGGGGAGCTTAGGACCTTTGGCACCAGCTTACAGTGTCCCCAGGAGAGAGCAACCACCTGCCACCGCCTTAGCCCCCAGCGAGGAGTTCAGGCCAGCCTGGGCTCTCAAGCACAGTGTCTCCATCACTGAGCACAGTTCTGTGACACCACCCCAACTTGGTCTAGTGCCCAGGTCCACACCCAGGCCCGGAGTCTACCACCTTGCTGTATCTAATTGTCTATCAACACTAGGCTGCCTCTGCCCAGAAGCATTGATCATTCCCAACCTGGAGGTAGTGGGACAGCACCTTTCTTGGGTCACCGCTTGATCAAGCACCTCTCAAGCAACAGGTGAGTTACTGGAAATCTGCAGGGACACTTTAAGTCTTCACAGGGAAATTGTAATCCCTCTGATTCGCACTACTAGAGGGGAAGATACATGAGCACCATGAAAAACACGGGAAGAAAGTGTCCCAATCAAACCTAGATGATATATCAAGAGAACCCAAAGACAGCATGGTAGAAGGAATGACAGAAAGGGAGTTCAGAATGTTCATAATTAAAATAATCCGAGAAGAGAATGATGTGACGAGAGAGCAGATTCAGGCTATGAATAATCAGCTAATAGAGCAATTGCAGGAAGCAAAAAATCACTTCAATAAAGCGATAGAAATTCTGAGAAAAAAACAAACAGAAATTCTTGAAGGAAACAAGGAAATGAAGGAAACAATAATCCAAGTTAAAAACTCAATAGAAAGCATAATTAACAGAATAGATCACTTGGAAGACAGAACCTCAGACAATGAAGACAAAATATTTAATCTTGAAAACAAAGTCGAACAAACAGAGAAGATGGTTAGGAATCATGAACGAACCCTCCAAGAAATATGGGACATCATGAAAAGAACAAATTTAAGAGTAATTGGGATTGAGGAAGGCGCAGAGATACAAACCAAGGGTATGAATAATCTATTCAAGGAAATATTATCAGAAAATTTCCCTAATATGATGAATGAGATGGAAAATCAATTACAAGAAGCTTACAGGAATTACAACAGATCCACACCAAGGCACATTATAATGAAAATACCTAACATACAAAACAAAGATAGAATTTTAAAGGCTGTGAGAGAAAAGCATCAGAATACCTACAGGGGGAAACGGATACAGATATCAGCAGATTTCTCAGCCCAGACCCTAAAAGCAAGAAGGGCCTAGAACAACATATTTCAAGCTCTGAAAGAAAACGGATGCTAACCAAGAATCTTATACCCAGCAAAACTTACCTTCAGATTTGATGATGAAATAAAATCCTTCCATGATAAACAAAAGCTTAAAGAATTCACAAAGAGAAAGCCTGCCCTACAGAACATTCTCAACAAAATATTCGAAGAGGAAGAAACGAAAAATAACAATCTCAGTCATCATGGGGAGGAACTACCCTAAAGAAAGAGTCAATCAAAGGAGAAACAAAGTTAAGCTAAAAACCCTAAAAAAGCTAAAATGACAGGAAATACAAGTCATATCTCAATAATAACCCTGAATGTAAATGGCCTAAACTCATCAATCAAAAGACATAGACTGGCAGACTGGATTAAAAAGGAAGATCCAACAATATACTGCCTTCAAGAGACTCATCTCATAGAAAAACATGCCCACAGACTAAAGGTGAAAGGTTGGGAAAAAGCATACCATGCATATGGACTGAGTAAAAAAGCAGGGGTTTCCATTCTCATTTCAGATAAAGCAGACTTCAAGCCAAAGTTAGTCAGAAGGGATAAAGAAGGACATTTCATACTGCTTAAAGGAAGCATAAATCAACAGGACATAACAATCATAAATATTTATGCACCAAACAATGGTGCATCCATGTACATCAATCAGATCCTTCTCAATTTCAGGAATCAAATAGACCAAAACACAATAATACTGGGAGACTTTAACACTCCTCTCTCACCGTTGGACAGATCTTCCAAACAAAAACTGAACAAAGAAACTATAGGACTCAATGACACAATTGCTAATTTGGACTTTACGGACATATACAGAATATTCCATCCATCAAAAAGCGAATACACTTTCTTCTCAGCAGCTCATGGTTCCTTCTCTAAAATAGACCATATGTTATGCCACAAAGCTACTCTTAACAAATACAAAAACATAGAGATACTACCTTGTATACTATCAGATCATAATGGAATGAAATTAGATATCATTGATAAAGTAAGAAACAGAAACTACTCCAAGACCTGGAGATTAAATCATATGCTATTGAATGATACATGGAAAACAGAAGACATTAGGGGGGAAATTAAAAGATTCTTAGAGGTCAACGAGAACAAAGATACAACATATCAAAATCTCTGGGATACTATGAAAGCAGTGCTAAGAGGAAAATTCATTGCATGGAGTGCATTTAATAAAAGAATGAAAAGTCAACAAATCAATGACCTCACATTACAGCTCAAAGCCCTGGAAAAAGAGGAACAGATCATCACCAAAAGTAGTAGAAGACAGGAAATAATCAAAATCAGAGTTGAAATCAACAAAATTGAAACAAAAGAAACAATTCAAAAAATTGATGAAACAAAAAGTTGGTTCTTTGAAAAAATAAACAAAATTGATAAACCCTTAGCCACACTAACGAAGAGAAGGAGAGAGAAACTCCAAATTACTAAAATTCGTGATGGAAATGGAAATATTACAACAGACACAATTGAAATACAAAACATAATAAGAAGTTACTTTGAAAATTTATACTCCAACAAAATAGAAAACCTGGAAGACATCAACAGGTTCCTAGAGGCATATGAGCCACCCAAACTGAATCTGGAGGACATACACAACTTAATTTCAAGCAATGAAATAGAAGAAGTCATCAAAAGCCTACCAACAAAGAAAAGTCCAGGACCAGATTCACAGCTGAGTTCTACAAGACCTTCAAAGAAGAGCTCATTCCAATACTCCTCAAAGTATTTCACGAAATAGAGGAGGAGGGAACCCTTCCAAACTCATTCTATGAAGCTAATATCACCCTGATACCAAAACCAGAGAAGGACACATCAAGGAAAGAAAATTTCAGACCCATATCTCTAATGAACATAGATGCAAAAAAATCTTAACAAAATTTTAGCGAATCGCATACAAAAGCATATTAAAAAGATAGTGCACCAGGATCAAGTGGGTTTCATCCCGGGGATACAAGGTTGGTTCAACATCCGGAAATCAATAAATGTAATTCACCACATCAACAGACTTAAAGTCAAGAACCACATGATTATTTCAATAGATGCAGAGAAAGCATTTGATAAAATACAGCACCCATTCATGCTCAAAACACTAGAAAAAATAGGGATAGTGGGGACATTCCTTAACATTGTAAAGGCTATTTATGCTAAGCCCACAGCTAACATCATTCTAAATGGAGAAAAATTATAAGCATTCCTCCTGAGAACTGGAACAAGGCAGGGATGCCCTCTTTCGCCACTACTATTCAACAGTGTTCTTGAAACTCTAGCCAGAGCAATTAGACAGACCAAAGAAATTAGAGGAATATGAATAGGAAAAGAAGAGATCAAACTATCCCTATTTGCAGATGACATGATTCTCTATTTAGAAGATCCTAAGAATTCCACCAGAAAACTTCTGGAACTCATTAATGAATTCAGTAAAGTAGCAGGATATAAAATTAATGCTCATAAATCTAATGCATTTTTACTCGTAAGTGATGCATCCTCTGAGAGAGAAATTAGGAAAACTACCCCATTCACATTAACCTCAAAAAAAATAAAATACTTGGGAATCAATCTAACAAAAGATGTGAAAGACCTCTACACTGAAAACTACAGAATACTAAAGAAAGAAGTTGAAGAGCATCTGAGAAGATGGAAAGATCTCCCATGTTCTTGGATAGGCAGAATTAATATTGTCAAAATGGCCATACTTCCAAAAATGCTATACAAATTCAATGCAATTCCAATTAAAATCCCAATGATGGACCTCATAGAAATAGAGCAAGCAATCATGAAATTCATTTGGAGGAATAAGAGACCCAGAATTGCTAAAGCAATCCTCAGCAAGAAGAGTGAAGCAGGGGGTTTCACAATACCAGACCTTCAACTATACTACAGAGCAATAGTAACAAAAACAGTATGGTATTGGTACCAAAATAGACAGGTAGATCAATGGTACAGAATAGAGGACACAGAGACAAACCCACATAAATACAGGTATCTCATACTTGACAAAGGAG
>JAJEJO010048844.1:91299-249819 GCA_020662805.1 Glaucomys volans | reverse complement strand
AGTGCAAATGCAGGCAATGAATGATCACTCCAATAAACAGTTAAAGAGCAACTGCAGGAAGTAAAAATCATTTCAATGAAGAGACAGATATTCTGAAAAAAAAGAAAACAAGAATGGAGGAAGGATAGATAGCATAGAGGGAAGGGAGGGGTGGTGGCGGGGTGGGGGGTAAAAATAATAACAGAATGTGTGACAGATACCATTGCCCTGTGTACATGCATGAACGCACAGATGGTGTGACTCTACTTTGTGTACAACCAGTGAAACAATAGCTGTACTCCATTTGTGTTCAATGAATCAATAAGTAAATTAAAAAAAAAACCATATGTCCCATTCCATTCCTAAGTATTTTCTCAAGAGAAATAAAAACTTACATTCATACAAAATCCTGTATCCATGGTTAGCTTTATTTTTAATCACTAAAACTAGAAAATGCCTTCCAACAGGTGATTAGATAAACCACAATACATTCAGAAAAATTAAATATCAGTCAAAAGGAACAAAGAATTGGTTCTTGCAGCTCTATAGATTAATCTTAAATGTACTTTGCTGAATGAAAGAAGCCAGATAGAACTAAAAGCCTACATATTATATGACTCTCTATATATGACATTCTGAAAAAGATAAAACTATAAGCATGAAAAACACATCAGTAATTGCTAAACGGTTGAGATGAGAAGGGTATCTGACTACAAAGGGACAAGATGGAATTTTAAGTTAATAAGACTATATATTAAGTGATACATACATGACTACATTTTGTCAAAACTCTTAGATCTATACACTGTAGAGCAAACATTGACTGTACACCAAAATTTTAAAAACCACCAATATTTTGGAGCATTCCTGGATGGAAAGAATATAGACAGTGACAAATGAGATCTATATAAGGGAATGTAAGATACATCTTCAGTATTGGAGGTGTAGAAGAGAGAAGCTAACCTAAGTAACCACATTTGACTGATTACTATAAAGCTTAACACAAAAATAACTGTACTAAAAATGTGTCAGATAAGTGTTTCTTCCAGTACATGTTAGTTAATGTGTCAGTAAACACATTTCTCCCAGGAGTGTGTGTTAGCAAGTCTGAAACTACTTTACATATATATTAAACAAGTAAATACATTGTTGCAAACAATTTGCATGACAGAATATTGCCTTTTTTTGTCAAAGAATATAAATAGAAGGGTAAGACGAAATGAACCCTGGATTGCTGAATTAACCAGAGATATGAGTAAGAACTCAGATTTAATACCTAGACAGATTGATTGAATGAAATCCGTATAGATGTATGTGCAAGAACACATTGGCTTAACAGGACTGAATTGTGCAAACCTTGCACATTCTCAGAGAGCCTGTTTTCATGACTAGCTCTTGGTTTCTTCCAAGGAATGGAGATCTTGGAATATCCTGACCAATAAGAATAATCTGCATACTTGGAGTTTTGAAGTTTTGTTTAGATAATCTGTACAATGTGATTTATGCTGAGCACTTTCCTTCCGAGGATGTGGAGCTTCAGAGACAATATTCACTGTGTGCTTATGTAACTTGTCCTCCAATCAAAACGGGAATCCTAGGCTCAAGCAAGTTTCCCTAGTAGACAGCACTGTGAACCCGTACTGTAGTGACAATTCATCGCTAGAGGAATCAAGCACATCCTGTTTGACTCCACTGGAAGAAGACAGAACTTTGCACCTAGATTCCTTCAAACTTCATTTCAATATGCTTATTCTCTTGCTTATTTTGCTTCCTATTCTTTTGCTCTAATAACCATGAGTATGGTAACTTCTGATTTTGTGAGTTCCTCCAGGAAAACACTGCATCTGAGGATAGTCTTGGGGATCCCCAACAGTGTGTATACATGGGTCAGTATATATACTTTTATTTTCTAGCACCACCTTTTAAGAGAGCCTAAAAGCAGCAAGCATGACGTGTAGCAACAAGATCTTTCTAAATAAATACCACTCGATTTATAAGTAACAACCATTTTGATTCCAGATCTGGGCAGGATAAATACAAGATGAGTTTGTGACAACATATAAACCCAGAAAGTAAGGAAGTAATTAAAATTCAAAAAAGAAGAAGAGGTGATGGGGGCATATCAAAAGGACATAGGATCCCAATGGCCAAAGCAGGAATACTTAGAACAACTAAATAAATAATAAGTAATAAGGTATATATCAAAGAATAAAATAAATATTGATGCATGCTACTGGTGTAAAGAAATAAATGTGGAGTGACAAATCTTTCCAAAATAATTTCAAGTAGGATGAGGAAAATAGAAAATCATCACTAAAATACCACAGTAACAATTTCTGCAATCAAGATCCATAGATGAATACTCTTTATTAGGGGACAAAATGTTAAGGAGAAACAGGGTATGTGCATAGCTTGAAATAGTTCCTTCAACATATTTACTAATAATCTTGAAGTTTTTAACATATATTCAGGTTCTTTGATATTTCTCCCATTAAGAGGTGGATTTTAATTCCTTTTTTTCAGTGTGCACTGAACTTAGTGATTTGCTTCTAATAAACAGAATATGCAAAGGGAAAAGTACTAAGCAGAGAATCCTGGAAGACATTACCTTAATTGAATATTCAAGGTTAATATCACAAATAATGTGTTATGTTGATACTGTGTACCCCTGAAATGCTAACAACAAGGGGAAGATTTCACATCCTTGGTGTTCTTCCCCCAACTCCGTCTAATCATGACAAAACATGTGAAAATGTGCCAGCGGGATTTTAATATGTGGAGGTGATTGAGTGGTGACATGGAGAGACTAATGCCATTTAATAAGGAACTTGTTATTTATACTTCCCCCAAAGAAGTGGGCATGCCATACCATGCAGGGTTACATGAGGAAGCACCAGATTTAGCCAGGAGGCAAAAGCAGGAGCCAATAGAAAGCATGGCCATTAGTTGGGCTCTGATTAATGGGATGCTAAATAGAAAGTTTCAGAATCTAAGAAAATAGAACAGAAAATGTCACATAAACTCATACTGAGGGACATTCTGCAAAATACCTGGGCAGTACTCCTGAAAACTATCTGAAGTCACGAAAAGCAAGGAAATACTTCATAGTAATCATTACATATTGGAAGACACCAATGAGATAAAACTGTATGTTATACAGAAATGGATCTTAGAACAAAAAAAGGAGTGGAAAATTTGGTGAAATATGAGTAAATTCTCTACTTTTGTATTATTCTACTAATGTTAATTTCTTAGTTTTGGCAAATGTACATGATTATGTAAGATGAAACATTGAGGGAAATGAGGTGAAGGGCATATGGGAACACTTTGTTTTAACACCTCTATGGAGCTAAAATTCATGCAAAATAAAAGTTTAAATTTAAATAGATATAATCAAAACTTTCCCTTGATTCCACATCTATTATATTTCTCTCCTCACTTGGTGAAAATTTCTTGAAAAAAATTAACCTTTCCATCATTATTAATGTGAATTGTAATGATTCTACTAACAAATTTTAAACACTGAATTTCCAAGGATTTTAAAAATTTAAACATTGTTTATTAAAATTAACAATCCAAAACAGTTCTTCCTTAAACTCTTTTCCCCTCAAGATTTTTTCCTGTAAAATTTACATACAATGAAATACATACATGCATTTTACAATTTTATGACTATTGATAAATGTATACACTCAGGTAATTCACACCTAATAAGATAAAGAATATTTATATCAATCACAAAAGTATTGTCATGGCCCTTTCCAGACACATACCACCCAGAAACAATACTTTCTCCAAGTGTTTTCACCAACATTAGTTTTGCCTCTTCTGGAACATCATATGAAGTCCATTACAGCATAAATTGTTTTTGTGTCTGGCTTCTTCCACTTACAATAATGTTCTGAATTTTTTACCTATCCATGTTGTAGTTGTCAGTTTTTGCATTTTATTGTTGAATAGTAGTTCACTTTATAAATACAACAGTGTTTACCCCAATGGGGATAAATATTTTGGACATTTGGATTATTTCCACTTTCTACCTATAATGAGTGAAGGCATTATAAAATTCATGTACAAGCCTTTTGGCAGATAATTTCATTTTTTTAGGTAAATACCTTAAATTAGACTTGTTTTTTTTTAAGAAACTGCCAAATGTTTCTCAAAGTGATTGCAAAATTTTATAATCCCACCAGCAACACAGGAGAATTATACATCTTGACCAAAATTTGGTCTTTTCAGTCCTTTTAATCATTCAGGTGAGTCAACTGTATTTTCTCATTTTTAACTTACTATTGTATTTCCCTAAAGGCTAGTGATGTTAACCACCTCTTGCAAGTTCTGGACATTCATATACTGTCCTCTGTGTGGCAAGTATCAAGTCATTTGCATATTGGGTTCACATTTATTAAGCAGGATTCCTTTAATCAATATGAATGTAAGTTCTTTGCCATGTATATTTTGATACACTTCTTTTACAACAGTGTTTTATTCGTAGGAAAATTAAGATAATACAGAGAGTTCCCATAAACACCCTCACTCAGCTTACACTATCATGTACATCTCACATTGGTATCGTGCATCTGTTACAACAAACCAATTTATTCTATTATTGTTAACTAAAGCTCATTGTTTACTCAGATTTCCTTAGTTTTTGTTTTTTTTAACCAAATGTATTTCTCTGTTCAAGGATCCTATGGTATCTGGGACATTACATTTCTTTGCCACATCTCGTTGGGCTCTCAGCTGTGAGTTTGCCAGACCTCTCTTATTTTGAGGACTAATCAAGTATTTTGGTTGATGCCCCTCTCATGAAATTTGTCTGGTGTTTCTCTTCATGATTAGACTGGGTTTAATGAATTTGGGGAGGATAACCAAAGAGATAAAGTACCATTTTCTTCACATCACATCAAAGGCATATTATAAATAAAATTGATCATTGTTGTATTGATTGCCTATATTGTTATAGTTGAGTATTATTGTCAGTTTTGTCCACTGTACAGTAATTCCCTTTCCATAGTGCACTATGTACATTACTTTGGAAGGAAGTCTCTATGCAGAGTAGAGATTTATGCTCCCCCTCCATGAGGATAAAGTAGCTACATAAATCACTTGGACTTTTTCTAAAAAGGACATTTGTTGCTTCTCCCTATCTTCTTCATTCAAACATTTATTTTTATCATTTTGGACATCTATTTTATACTTTGGATGAAATCTGACTTTATTTATTTATTTATTTATTTATTTCTCTAGCTGTTTTAGCTTTGACCATCAGAAGCTCTTTTGGTTGGCTCCTATGCCCATTTAATATATTCCTATAGATGTAGGTTTGCTTTTTCTTTGCTTGCTTGCTTTTCTCAGTACTTTCTTATACTCTTATACCATAAGATGCTCTTGGCTTAGTGTATGTATTTCTTGACCCAGTTTTACAATTAGATATTTCTCCAAGAAGCCCTGGTCCCTTTAATTGGAGAATGACATTAGGAAACAAAGGTTTAAGCATCTGATTTTCTCATTGCTACTGGGATATTATTGCTTCTAGTCATTCTCAGCACAGAGCAAATAAATATGTGTATACTAATCTGTGAAATAAAAATACCCATAAATACTTCTGTATGTAATCATCTTTAGCTATACTAAGATAAACATGAATTCAAACAGATGTCTCCAATTCTTAGACATTACCCCACAGATCATTTCTAGTCTCCTCCATTGCTTATCTATAAATTCTTACACCAACAGTGAGAAAACTAGCTGCTTCTCTGCATTCCATTTGCTTAACTATTCCAGCATGTTTATAGCAGGATCAGAATTAATTCATATACTCATGGGAAACACCTTAATCAACTAGAATACTGTGCTAATGTGCAGTTCCTTTTGGCTTCACAGATTCCTCTCATTTCTATAATGACCTAGGTCAGTGCCTTCCCTACCCTCTTCACTGAGATTGTTTTATATATTTGTGATAAAGATTCTCTTGTTATATCTACATTCTTTTCTGGTTCCCCAAATCTTCTGATTTCTTTTCTTTCCAAATAATAAGTTTCACATTACTATTATAAGTTGTATGGAATTTGATAAAGGCATGTCTTGTATCCACAACAGACTGAATGTTCATGTCTCCCCAAAATTTGTATTTTGAAGTCCTGACTTCTAAAATGATGGTATTAGAAAGTGAGGCCTTTGGGAAGTCACTATCATAAGGGTGGAACCTTATGATGGGATTAGTGAATACCTAAGCCCATTTTGTGCTGCTATGACAGAATATCTTGAGACCAAATAATTTAAAAAGAATAAAAATTAGCCAGATGCAGTTGCACATATTGGTGATCTCAACTATTTGGGAGGCCGAAGCAGGAGGACTGTAAGGTTGAGGTCAGACTGGGTAACTCATCAAAACCCTGTCTCAAAATAAAATAAAATTTAAAAGATCTGGAGATGCAATTCAGTGCCAGAGTACTTACCTATCATGTTTTAGGCCCTGGGTTCAATCCCCAGTAGGAAGGGAGGGCGGAAAGGAAGGAGGGAAAATGAGTTAGTTTATCCTGTTATTTCACAGTTCTAGAGACCAGAAAGTTCAAGACCAAGGCACTGGTATCTGGTGAGGGTCTCCTTGCTCTATCACATGGTAGAAGGACAAAAGAGAAGGAATGGGGCTGGGGATATAACTCAGTTGGTAGAGTGCTTGCCTGTCAAGCACAAGGCCCTGGATTCAATCTCCAGCACTGCAAAAAAAAATAAATAAAAATAAATAAAAATAAAAAGGAATGCTGAGATTTCAAATGACAGGAGAGAGAGAACCCACTTATTTCAAAAGTGTTTCTTGCAGATGGCATATAGTTGGGTAATATATGATTCCCCAATATGATAATCTCTGCCTTTTAATTAGTGTTTAATACACTTAGTGTAATTGTTAATATGGTTAAACTTAGATCTATTTTTTGTTACTTGCTTTCTATTTGCCCCATCTGCTATTTGATTGTTTTTTTCTTCTTTGGGTGAGTTTTCTACTTTTTTTAAGGATTCCATTTTAATTCTTTTATTGACTTTTTAGTTCTTCCTCTTTACACTGCTTTTAGTGGTTGTTCTATGAATTTTAATAATCATTCTTATCTAATTTCAAGCTATTTAGAGATAATATTGTATCACTTCATATGAAATCTAAAAACCTTGCAACAATATAGTTCCATTTACTTCCTACGTTTTGTGCTATTATTACATGTATTACATTTACATATATATAATAAATTCTAGTATACAATGTGATGTGTTGTATTTGCTTTAATCACATGACTTTTAAAGAAATTCAAAAAAATATGTAATATTTCATATTTACAAAGATATCTGCCATTTCAGAAATTTTCCCACCTTCCAGGAGATTTACATTTCCATCTGAGTTCTTCCTTATATATAATTATATATCTCATCAGTCTATTTATAAATGTAGCACAATGTTACGATCAATTTTAAGTAAGCTTTTAATGAATGCTTGATCCCAGTCATGAACCTGGTTAAACCCTCCTAAATATTATAGATTATATTTAAAAGTTCAAAAGTTTCTTTGTTGAGTACATTATCTAGTAAATAAAAACTTCCCAAGGATGAATGTAGTTCTTGTGAGTCCAGTAAATTTAATTTATAAATATGGTATGTATTAAGTTTTTCTAAATGTTCCACGCTACTACTACTGCTACTAGTACTGTTTACAGTACTGGGGATTAAACTCAGGGCCTTGCATGCGCTAGGCAAGCCCTCTACTACTGGGGACTGAGCTACACCCTAGTTTCTAATATTATTGTGTACGTTATACAACAGTAATAGCTCAACAAATTATCTCCTAAGCTGCATGCCAACTAAAAATGAAAGGCAATAGTTGAGAAAATTTAAATTTAAGGATGAAGCCAGACACTGTGGCCATGCCTGTAATCCCAGTGACTCAGAACACTGAGGCAGGAGGATCACAAATTCAAGACCTGCCTCAGCAACTCAGCAAAGCCTAAGCAACTTAGTGAGACCTTATCTCAAAACAAACAAACAAACAAACAAACAAACAAACAAAGGACAGGGGATATAGCTCAGTGGTGGTAGAGCACCCCTTGTTTCAATCCTCAGGACTTGAAAAAGAAAAAAAAATTAAAGGACGAGAGTGTTTTATAACTTGAAGATAGGATGGTTAATTTAGATGAGACTGGGTAACAAAGCAAATTTAATCCCTAAATTCTACCTTAAAATTAAAAAAAAAAGTCCTGATTAAAAGGCTAAGATTTGCTTTAAGGCACATTTCAGATTTTGTTTGTGAACTGCTAGAGTCACAGGTCTTATTTGTTAACATTGACTGGTAGGGAAAGACCCTACAAAAATATTTTGAGAAAATAAAAGTTGAAGTACTCCAAAGTCCCAAATCCTTTAAAAACACTATTAACAGCATATACCGAGCTGGAAAAGCTTCTCTTGTCTAAAGTAGCTGTTTCTGCTGTGCCTGCAGAAACTGTCACTTGCTGAGGAGGAAGGCAATAATTACCTTATGCCCCACCCTTCATTGTTACTTAGGCAAGAAACCAACCCTGATTTGGATACTGGAGATTGAATACAAAATTAGACTACCTGGAAGTGAAAATTTGGCTACAAAAATAATTACAGGCATCTCTTGGTATTTATATACAAGTAGTCACCCTTCTCACGGGGATATGTTCCAACACCCCCAATGAATGTTGAAAACACAGATAGTACCAAACCCTATAATTTCAAGCCTTTTTTTAAATCCTGACTTATCATGCACTGTGGCTGTAAATTTTGCAGTTTAAGTTGTATCACAAAACTAGCATGAATTTCTTTTTCCTTCTTTACAATTTCACAAATAGAAGATTCATTCTTACCACAGGTCTTAGCCACCTCAACATATAATTTTTCTAACCTATTAAGAATTTTTCACCTTTTCACTTAAAGGGAGCACTATACAGCTTCTCTTTGGCATATCTAAATTGCCATCATCACTATTTTTGCACTATGGGACCGTTATTAAATAAAAAGGATTACTTGAACATAGCAACAGTGATACTGCAACAGTTGATCTGATAACTAAGATGGCTACTAATAAGTAGACAGAGCATAAAACATGGATATACTGAACACAGGAATGATTCATGTCCTGGACGATTCAGAGTGTAACAGCGTGAGATTTTATAGTGCTACTCAAAACATCATGTAATTTAAAATTTACAAATTAAATACTTCTACTATTTTCCATTTAACATTTAACCATGGTTGATGGTGAGTGCTAATGGAATCTCTGGAAACAAAACCATGGATAAGCAGGGAATAACTGTAGTAAAAAATAAGGAAATTACTTGTAAAATTATACAAGGAAAATCAATAAAATTAAACCAGGCTCAATTTGCTGATGTGGTTACATGCGTCAATTTGTTGTGCTAGTCTGGCTCTGGTATGTTCCCCAAAAGCCATGTTAAAAGCCTGAATGCCATGATGATGGTATTGGGAGATGGTGGTACCTTTAAGAGGTGAGGCTTATGGGAAATCTTTAGGTCATTGCAGGTGTGGGGACTGTAAGACCTTGGGCCCCCTCCTCTCTCTACTGATTCCAGGCCATGAGGTAAGAGGTTTTGATCCACCACAAACTCCTGTCCTGATGTGCTACTTTATCACAGGCCCAAAATCAACGGGGTCAACTGATCATGGACTGGATCTTCCAAAACCATGAGTCAAAATAAACCTTTGTAAGATGATTATCTCAGGTATTTGTTAGAGTGACAGAAATCTCACTATCACATGTTATTTATGTAGCTATGTGAGACAGTTTACTGGTTTGGTTAACGCGACTTTGAATCCAGAGCTATTCCCTTCTATAGGAAATTGACATGGTAGAAATTCCTTGACATAGTATAGAGATTATAGAGAATAGGACTTGGAACAAAATGCCTTGTCAAAGGGTGAACAGGAAGTAAAAGCTACAGAAATTGGAATTCCACTGTCCAGATTATAACTCTTAGCATATCCTTACTGACATTTTCAGGTTGTTCATTCTAATGGTACCACACCAAAAAGACTATACAATGGTTCTTTCTATAGAAACTATATAAAGTTCTAATATTTTCTATAGAAACTATAAAGATGTGAAGATTTGGGTCCCCAAATGGCTCATATGTTGAAGGTTTGGTCCCCAGCTGGTGGCCTTACTGGGAGGTGGTAGAAACTTTAGGAGGTAGGGCCTACTTGGAGGATAGAAACTGGCAGTATGTATTTTTAGAGTATATTGGGACCCCAGCTTCTCTCTCTCCTTCTGTTTCCTGGTCACCATGAGGTGAGCAACTTTCCTCTGCCATGTGTTCCATGGTATGATGTTCTGCCTCATTATAGATCCAAAAGCTTCCAAGCCAAGTGACTATGGACTGAAATCTTTGAAACCATGAGCCAAATAAATCTTTCCTCCAGTTGTTTATCTTGGGTATTTTGTCACAGTGATAGAAGTCTGACTAACAGACAGGTAGAATTATGTCCTTTCAGTTTTCTCTTCAAAACTGGAGTTCTTTCATATTATTCTTTTACACTTGTTTCTTGCTTACATTGATTAGTTTCTGTTGCTTACAACTAAAGAACCCTAAGAAAACAATGTTCTTCTCACTCCAGTCAAAATGTTAATTATCAAGAATACAAGCAATAATAAGTGTTGGTGAGGATGTGGGGGAAAAGGTACACTCATACAGTGCTGGTGGTACTGCAGATTGGTGAAACCACTCTGGAAAGCAGTAGGGAGATTCCTCAGAAAACTTGGAATGGAACCACCATTTCACCCAGTTATTCCACTCCTCAGTTTATACCCAAAGGACTTAAATCCAGCACACTCCAGTGACACAGTCACATCAAAGTTTATAGCAGCTCAATTCATAACTGTTATACTATAGAACCAACCTTCAACGGATGAATGAATAAAGAAAATGTGATACATATACACAATGGAATATTAGCCTAAAAGAAGAATGAAATTATGGCATTTGCAGGTAAATGGATGGAGCTGGAGAATATCATGCTAAAGGAAATCAGTCAATTCGAAAAAACTAAAGGCCAAATCTTTTCTCTGATAAGTGGATGCTGATCCAT
Source organism: Glaucomys volans (assembly GCA_020662805.1). NCBI lineage: Eukaryota > Metazoa > Chordata > Mammalia > Rodentia > Sciuridae > Glaucomys > Glaucomys volans. The sequence continues at coordinate 238,728 of JAJEJO010048844.1, read as the reverse complement.
AATAGGGGGTGGGCAGAGAAGAATGAAGGAATTTTGGATTATGCAGAGGGGAGTGAAGGAAGGTGTGGGGCAGTGGGGATGAGAAGGATGGTAGAATGAGACAGACATTATTATCCTACAAACATGTATGAAAAAATAAAAAATTTAAAAAATAAAGGCATTGTGTCCATCTACAATTAAAAATATAAACAAATTAAAAAAATATACTCATAGGAGTGCTGCTCATAGTAGCCCCAAACTGGAAATTCATTGAAATGCCGGTAAAGAAAGAAACCAAATGTGCTGTATTCATGCAACAAGATAACACAGAGCAACGAAGGAAACCAGTCTGTGATACACACGATGGGAACTCTCAAGAGACGTGCTGAACTAGAAAAGACAGACATAAACAAATACATGCTGCTCGTTTCCATGTATATCAAGGTCAAGAACAGGTAAAACTTATCTCTGCTGATAGTGGTTAGAATAGTTGTTATCTTAGGAGGCACAGCTGAGTGGTGACATAAAGGAGCCAACAGGGGACTGGTTACAAAGGTTTTGTACATAATTTTTTTTATCAGTACTGGGATTGAACCCAGGGCCTTGCACATGTTAGGCAAGTGTCCTACCACTGACACATCCTCAGCTCTTATTTGTGTTTGTGTATGTGTGTGTAAACAGATGAATGAATAAAGAAAATGTGATACATATACACAATGGAATATTAGCCTAAAAGAAGAATGAAATTATGACATTTGCAGGTAAATGGATGGAGCTGGAGAATATCATGCTAAAGGAAATCAGTCAATTCGAAAAAACCAAAGGCCAAATCTTTTCTCTGATAAGCGGATGCTGATCCATAATAGGGGGTGGGCAGAGAAGAATGAAGGAATTTTTGGATTATGGCCCAATTTTGGGCCAGACACAGTGGCTCAAAAATTTTAAAATAAGTAAGAATAAAAATACATTTGAAATTAAAAAAAGGAAAGAAAAACAATGTTCTTTCTCATTCTCCTCCTCCTTTGGATATTCTTTAAATAAAGCAGGGCTCTGTCTTAGGTTCTCTACTTTTTGTTCGTATTTCCTCCAATAGATTTCATCCATTATCATAGCTTTAATTATCATCAATATACTGATGATTCACAAACTTATATCTTTACTTTAGATAGGCCTCTTTCCCATAGGAATCTTAAACTCAGTCTGCCCAAGAATGAAAACTTTTCTTGGAAACTTTCTTCTCCTATATTTTCTATCCCAGTGAATGGTATCACTGCTTTCCCAATTTTTCATGCCATAAGCTAGCAAGTCTTGACTCTCCTCTTTTTTATGTACTGCATCTCTTCACATGACCACCAACATTCAATTAATTTTAACATTCCATTTCTCTTATAACTCTCTAAATTCTGCCTTCTCACAATCACCATTTTGTTCACAAAATGATTTTCTATGTCCAATAGCTTCTTTCAATTATCCATAACATAATCAAAATGTTTTCTCTAAATAAACTTTTATGTTTCTGTAATTTTTCTTATAAATATTGTTCCAGTATTTCTTTACTGCCCTTGGTAGAAAATCTAAATTTGCCTATTTCTATGGTATACTCCAATCACACTAACCTATTTGCAGTACAAGATCATGATTCTGTCACCTACAGGCCTTTGTATTCCCATTCCCTTTGGCTAAAATGCCTTTTCCAAACTTCTTCCTGTTTCTAACCTCCTATTCATATTTAAACTCAAATCAGATTGTTACCCCCCAAAAAGGAGTCTCTAAACTTTCTGGGTCTGTGATGTCCAAAATGATAGCCATCGGCCCAATATAGCTACTGAGTACTTGACAAGGTGGCTAGTGTGAATTGAGATGTATTGTGAAGGGTAAATTACACACCACATTCTGAAGGCTTAGTGTGGAAAAAGAATGTAAAACATCTTTTTACATTTTTAAATTGGTTACTGTTAAATATTTTGCATGCATTGGATTAAATAAAAAATATTGAAATTAGTTTCACCTTTAAAATAATTTTAATGTGTCTATAAGAAAACTCAAAATTACATGTACCTTGCTATTTATTTCAACTGACCTAGACTAGATAAGGAGGATCTCCTTTTTTCATTCTCCTATAGTTATTTCTTTACTAGCATGTTTTATATTTTAAAATTGCACATTGTCTCCTGTGCTAGACTGCAAGCAGTTTATAAACAAGGGGCTGTCTTGATATACATGAAATTTCAGAGGTAAGTGTGATAAAATATATGCAGTGAATTCTCGTTATTTTTGGATTTATTTGGGAACTTGCATACACAATAAATGTACTTGTAGCCCCCTAAATCAGTAGTTGTGTTTTCTAGATAATTTGTGAACATAACAGGGATTTGAGTCATGCATGTTTTTCCAAAAAGGTCAAATACAACAGCGCTCTGCTTTCTTGTTTCAACCATCCAACTGTAAACTAGTGTTCTTTTTCTTTTAAGTCTACTTATTGCCTTGCCCCCTCCCCATTTTTATGCCTTTTGTTGGTGATTTCACTGCTTAAAAGGGCCAACAACCATCATATTGAGGAGCTATGTAGTGTACCTAAGCACAGAAAGGCCTTACAAAGAAAATGTGTGTAGATAAGCTACCTTCAGGAATAAAATATAGGAATGATGGCCACAAGTTAAATATTAAAGAATCAACAATGTACATCTTGCTTTTAAAGAGAAACACACATACAAGATCTCTCCATGACCAGTTAAAGAAAATGTGACCAGAGGTTCACAGGAACCTAATACTATATTTCCCCTATGAACAACAGTTCAGTATTTGCTAATTCTCTGTTCCAGTAACTTGATGAGAATAATGAAGCCCAATCAATGAAAGTCCATATTCAAATCTTATGTGAATGCAGCATATGGTGGCAGTCAGAATACCGATTCAAGAGTCAAACTGCCCAGATTTCAATCTTGACTCTCTGGCTTGCTACCTGTGTGATCTGGGGAAAATTACTTTTTTCTGCCTTTTCCTGTAATTCAGAATACAGATAAAAGAGAGTTGTTAAAAACTGCCAAGGGACTAGGTACACAGAGTGGAGGGAGCAACACGACTGATTACAAAAAGGCACAAGAAACTTCTGGAATGAAAAAATATCCTATATCGTGATTATAGTGGTGATTATATAACTGCTTTTGTTTTCAAAACTTAAAGTAAAATTGAATTCACCTTATAGAAATAAGGTAAACCTTACCTTATAGAATGAGGTTAAAGAGAGTTAAGAGTCAAGATTCAAAATGCAAATGAAACTTTTAGTATGCTGTCTCTATAAATGCTCTTTAAATGTTACCATTCTAATAACAATAGGGGAAGTTAGGTGGTGTAAGATAAAGCAAATTGGACTCATGAACTCAGATTCTAGTCTTGCTCTTTTCACATTACCAAGAAGCTGATTCCATTTTATGGGAAGTCACTTGCTTATGGTTAAATCAAACACATGTAAAACATGAGCAGTCTTCAGATATAGGAATAGGAAAAATAGTATTACTCATAAGACAGCAATATCACATCACAGGAGCACGTGAAATGGGATGTTGAAGCAGAGAAAGGTGGGAAGAGAAGTGCCGGGTTGTAAAATGGAACTGTGAACACATCTCTCAAAAAACTTTGTCTTTAATCCTATTCAAGTCTACCGGCTCCAAGCTGATATCGAAGACAATCCAATGGTTCAACGTTGGGTGGTATGACGAAACCACAAACTCTATGGAACACCACTGCCTACAGGCACGGGTATGAAGAGTGGGTTAGGACATTTCAAAGCTGTTGTACCTCGCGGATGCTTCGTGAGTTCCCATCCATTGGATCACTGCCGACTCTGGTAGGGCACCCGGTAGCAGTGGTCAACAAAATCTGACCAAAGGGTGGCTGGGGTTCTACGTGGAACCCCCACTGAGGAGCAGAGTAATAAAATACTGCACCTGCGCTCCTCTAGGAGGAGTTCCTACTCGAAGGAGGCCAGCAAACTCAACCAGAAAGAAGCTCAAACTCAAAGTTCCCTCCACGGCCGCGAGGGACACTCTGAGAATTCAGGAGCCTCGCGAGTTCTGAAGAGCATCACGTGACACAAGCCACGCACCTGAAAGCAGGGGCAACTTGGCGCACAGCTTGGTCCCTGTTAATGTCGACTGGAACCAGATCTAAATTTAGACGGAGCAACCAGCCTTGCCACAGAGTTACCGTCTGCAACCACACTCCCGAAAGCGCTCTCCACGCCGGAAGTGCACTAATCCGCAGCACGTGGGGTTGCCAGGGCGCTCTTCACGTGACTGGGCGGGGGCCTCAGGAACCTGGTAGCCAATGGTAGCCCTGGGGGGCGGTGCCTGTGACGCGCCGGGGCCTATCCCGGAAGTGGGGCTGAGGTGGGGGCGGGAAAGGGCGGGGAGGCCGGGGTGTGGAAAGTGTGGCGGCCCCGCCCCGTCTTTTGGAACTGCTGCGGCCGCCACCGCCGCCGCCGCAGCTGCAGGGAACCGGCGCGGGTACGCAGACGAGAGGCGCGCTGTGCCAGCTGAAAGGTGAAGACCTGGGGAAGATCTGGTGGAGCTGGAACTGGAGCTAGCTGGGTTGGGGAATGCAGCCAGAGATGATCCCTGACTCGGGGAAGGCGGAAAGATGGATGGGAGAAGGGAGACGAGTGTGGGTCCCGCCGGAGCTCAGGCCCATGCGGAACCGGGCCGAGCCCGGCCAGGGATGCCAGCAGAATAGGGGGCGCCGGTGCGGTTGGGGCGGCGGCGCTGCGGGTGGAGGGCGGAGTTTGCGCCCGCTGCCTGAGGTCCAGGTGCTGCCGGGCAGCTCCTCTTATTCCCTCATCCTTAGCGGGGACGTGCGGCCTGCGCCCGGCCCGGGGTAGTGGGATGTGAGCGGAGGCAGAAGGGCCAGACATCGCGGCGCAGGACGTTCTCAGGGCTGCTTCTGCGGAGGGGAAGTGGGGAGATGGACCTGCTGCCCCCAGCGCGGGTGAGCGCGGGAGACCGGCACGTTCCGCCCCCCGCGAGTTCCTCTGCAGCTGCCCTCCCCACGTCCGCTCCAATGGCTGGAAAAGTTTGTAGAGGCCGGAGTCAGAAAGTGCCCACTAGATTTGAGTGGGTATTTTATAAATGCAGCAATAACGGACCCATAATGCTTGGCATCTAACCTGCCCGAAATGACACATTTCCCTGCCTACATGCCGGTTGTTAAAAAATACTCTCCAACTTTTTGCGTAGGTTCCTCGGCAATATTAGCATTTCCCCAGCCCACCATGGCGGACGAAATTGATTTCACTACTGGAGATGCTGGGGCTTCCAGCACTTACCCTATGCAGTGCTCGGCCCTGCGCAAAAACGGCTTCGTGGTGCTCAAAGGACGACCATGCAAAATAGTGGAGATGTCAACTTCCAAAACTGGAAAGCACGGTCATGCCAAGGTAAGTGCCCTTCCAAGTCATTCTTTGGCTTCTGCATTGAGATTTTGGTCATTTATATTCCATTACAGATAATGAGATACTTAAAATTTTGTAGTAAAGACTTTTTTTTTCTTTCCTCAGTTATTGAGTGATCAGCTATTGCTCTGAATGCTTAAAGGGCAGCATTCCTTTCTTGGGCCCTTATAATGTTTCATTAATTGGGAACTGAAACTTTCCTGAATCCTAATGTCCTCGAAGATCTGTTCAGTTTACAGTTGAGAAAACCTGTACTAACAGTTCTAAGAAACTTATCTTCATTTTTCTTATGCATTCTTAATAATTAAATTACTGGGATTATAGATTATATTGAGTCATGACATGTCATGATACTGTTTGGTTGTTTATTGCGTTTAAATTCTGTGACCCCTACATTTTTTTAAGAAAGTAAAAATAGATGACCTTGGAAGGAGGAGAAAGAATCTTTCATAATCAGCAGTGGTATTGTGTGCTTTTGGGTATGTACTGAGTGATATACTTGGCAGAGATTAAACAGGTTTCCTGTTCTCCTCTGTTAGGTACACCTTGTTGGAATTGATATTTTCACAGGCAAAAAATATGAAGATATTTGCCCTTCTACTCATAACATGGATGTTCCAAATATTAAGAGAAATGATTATCAAGTAAGTACTAGTTGCCTTTAGATTGTTTTAAAGGTACAAATACTTTCTTCCAGCAGTAGTAATCTGACAAAACCCAACAGTAAGTTTATAGGTTTTCTTAGCCAATTATTAGGCACCACCTATCTTACAATTTGGAAAAATAGGTTTTTGTTTTGTTTTGTTTTGTTTATTCCTAGCATTCCTGCATTTTAAAAGAGTTGAGCACATCTCAGACCAAGTGACTGCATATTTTGACTAAGTCCAGTGTTTGGTAAAATTACTATTTTCTCCATTTTAAAATATATCAAATTTAGATAACTCCCTCCTGGATTTCTTTTCACTGATTAGAGCTGAGATTTCCAAGAAACTAATGAATTTCATGTTCCTACCAACCAAGTTTTTATATTTTAAGCAGAGAAGTTGAAACTATCAATATAATAATAAAGTGCATGCTCACTGAATATGGTGAAGAAAATATAAAAGCTGTGTAATTGGTTTATTTATATACATTAGTGATGCTGTGACCTTTTGTTAAATTAAGTTTAAAAATTCCAGTTATACTTTTAGATAGGTTGTGTTTAATAATAGCATTTTGTTCTATATATTGATGGTAACCAATTAACATCATAAATGTATGATTAATTAATCCTAAATAAAGCTGTACTTGAAAGTCTTCAATCTCTGTATCAAGCATATTATATCAAAACTTCATATCAAACTCTTTTCTGTTACTTTTATATAGTGAGAAACACAAGTGTGACACTTGTATTATTCAACTTAGACTGATTTCTTTATCTACCTATTGTATTGTATGAACTTTTAAAGAATATCATCTGCATTTACCCAATGATTTTTATTCCCTCAATATGCAAACATTATTTTAGGTAGTTTTAGTGTAGTAACAATTTTATATTTTTACTTTGTTGCTTGTGAGTTTTTTCTAGGTTGCTTTGGAATCGTGAAAACTTGAATTATCTTAATGTAACAGCAAGTTGGGGGGGGGTTGGTTTTTTTTGGTGTGTGTGAGTCAGGTAGATCTGGATTTGGATCTAGTTCTGCCTCTTTCTAGTTGGATGGATTTTGGACAAGTTCTGCAACCTCTCTGAACATCAGTCCTCCAGTCTACAAAACAGGGATAATGTGAGGATTAAATGAGAAAACGTACCCCATAAGTAGATATATACAAAAAAGCAGTTCTATTTTGCTCCCCTTTCCTATATAAAAATTCCATTTAATCATGTCGTCATTATTGGAACACTGAATTTAGATGTGGTATATAATTGCTCAATAAACATTCATTAAGCGTGTGCATGATTATTCATTGTGTCACTGTAGTGAGGATAACACAGCAGAATAAGTTTTATCACAGAATTTTCTTTGACCTAAAGTGTGAATGTTTTGAATATTCAATATTCATTATATTCAATAATATTCATTCAACATCAAATGCTTATACCTGTTGCATGTGTCAGAAAGATAGTATCAGTAGTCACATAATTACTACTATGATCAAGTTAGCCAGTGATCTCAATTACAGTTGAGCTCACAATTTAATTTAGAGGAAGTTTTTAATCTAGATTTTATTTGAATGCATAGTAAGGCCCAGAGTGGGGTTCAGCAGATGAACCGAGTAAGGCCCTTGCCTTGGGGTAAAAGTTTAAATAAAGACAAGTCTACTAAGGCAGAGGGAAAAAATCAGAAACCTTTTTCACTTAAAATTTTGGTGTTTTGTTGCTGTCATTTTTGCATTCTAATTTTTTAAAAATATTTGATCACAGGCTGGGGATATATAGCTCAGTTGGCAGAGTGCTTGCCTTGTAAGCACAAGACCCTGGGTTCAATCCCAGCACCGCAAAAATAAAATAAAATAAAATAAAATATTTGATCACTGAAGGTTTGGTTTTTTTTTTTTAGGGGTGTGCTTTCTTAATTTTGCACCCAAAATGAGTGTTTCACTCACTTCAACTTAGTTCCAGCCCTTAGTATATGGGAAGGTGGATTAAAGATTGATGTAGGGTAAATAGTTTGAGTACAGATTCCTACTTTGGCACTTTCTGGCTGTGTGACCTTGATTGGCAAGTTACTTAACCTTCTTTGTCTCCATTTCTTTATACATAAAGTGGGAATGTGAATAATAAACTTCCCATGGGATCATTTTAAGGCTTAATTGATTAATAGGACAGTACATGGCATAGTAAGTAGTCAGTACCCACATCCTTCTCATTATCCAGCCAACATGGGATACTTATTTCTGTTCTTTTTAAAAGCTTAGTTCTGTGAAGCCTTACAGTTTTATTTATTGTGCTATGGTGACAGTCACTTATCTATTCATGTGCCTTGAGTAAATTCCTAGTTTTTTATTATTTGGCTATGTGTAGTCCTTTGTATTTGCTGAATTCAGTATTTTGAGTGTCAATTTGGTGGCCGTCTAAAGTGAAATATATATATCTGATCAGTATAATAATTAAAAAGTAAATATTTAGGAAAAGAAAAATTAATATTTACAATTTTAACTTTATTTTTAATATAAGTTCAGAATGAAAGAAAAATTATCTCCTACATTCCAAAATCAGCTTGGATTAGATTGCTAATTTCCATTACTTCTCCCAAAAGTAGTTACAGTTGTCTGGAACTCATTGATGGTGTAAAATACAAATACATTCCAACGCCTTTGAAAATACCCACATTGGTAAATATAGAAATGCTCATTCAGACTCCATGACTCTCCTGAATATTTTTTAGAAAGTTCTGTGATGCCGTGTATCCCACCACAAATTAAATGCTTTATTTATGTTCACTGAAGTTTTATGTCCTTCAAAGACCATTTTCCAGAAGGAAAACAAGTATAGGACACATAAAGTATATATTATAGACTTTTGGATTATTGGTAAATTGCCAAAACTATGACTATTAAGTTCAAATATATTCTTCAAATAAGTGATATATCTTTTGAATGTTGAGATATGCAAGTTGAATTTTATTGTTGCAACTTAAAACACTAAAGACAAAGAAAATAATGCCATGAATTTCCCTGAGCTTAAAATCTTTACATAATTTTTTAAAAAAATTTTTTTAGTTGTCGATGTACCTTTTGTTTTATTTATTTATATGCAGTGCTGAGAATTGAACCCAGGGCCTCACACATGCCAGGCAAGCGGTCTACCACTGAGCCATAACTCCAGCCCCTATATAATTTTAACATGTGCTGTAGAATCCTTCTGTTCCCTCATGGAAGCCAGTCTTTCTTTGGGAGTAGTACACCTGTAAGCCACTAGAACCCAGTATTGAAGGGACAAGAAGCAAATAATTGCTATAGTATAATTAAGGGTAATAATGAGAAGAGCTACTACCTTTGGTTCTTAGACTTGCGTACTCTACTTATGGGAAAAATAACACCATATATATTGTAACTTACAAAACAGCTCCCAGTTGGTGCTATAGCTGAATCTTCAATAGGTCAAAGCACATAGACAGTTTTGGAATGATGGAGTACATGAACCAGTGAATTCTTCGGTTGTCATCCCATTGTCTCATTATTTAACCTGTAAAATGAGATTTTTTTTTTTGTCAGAATTGATGCCATGTGAGATATTATGAGAAGAATGAGGCATGTGGTAAATCCAGACAGGATTTTAGCAGGAGCAACACATGTAGGAAAGGCAAACCCATAAGAGTCTATTGCAATAAGTCAAATAACTGTCTCTTCCATGAGAGAAGGGGTATAGTATTATTAGATGGTTAGCTGTTCCTCTGGGAAATTGTGTCATATTAGGGATCCTGTGCTGGTTTTTTCTCTGAGATTCTCAGAGGGGCTATTATCAGATCAAAGTTAGTGGGAGAATCCCTGTGTCATTGAACCTGTTGAACAAGGACTGGAATGACAGCAAAATGAAGTTCATAGAACTTCATTCACAGAATCATCTTTTTTGCCTAATTATTGACAACCTGTTTTATAGCAGGTACCCTTGGTGAGCATTCATGGGACACACTCTCCAATTATACAGAGAGGTCCATATAATTATTGTCAGCAGTTTTCCTATCTTGTTCTTTCAGTATCCTTGACATTCCAGCCCAGCTCTTAATGCTGGCCCGTAATCAGTATAAATCCAGCCTCTGGTTCTCTGTACTTCTAGATCTAGTGCTTAAAATTCTCCCCATCTCTCACCAATGGTCAGGGCCATCTCCAAATGTTACATCATACTATGCATTAACACCTAGAAACCATTTTAAGTTATTTTTCTTTCATGGTAAAGTGATTATAGGGAATTCCCCATCAAGCCATTCGGATGAGTTGAAGGGGAAGAAGAATCATTGTGGGATAAGAAGGTGCTTTCTGCATCTGAGCCACTTATACAACTTGTTTGTACCTTTAGGACCAGCTCAAGTTGATCTTATATGTGCTGCTTCTGCTTGATGATGGAGTGTTGCTGTGCATATCCAGCTTCATAACTTGGTGGGTCAGTTGATGATGGTGTCATTTACTTAGGTGATATAATAGTAATGCTCGAGAATTCAGTCTTTACCAGGGACCAGTAACTCTGAGGAAGAGCTTGAAAGTGCTGGGGAAAAAGAAGAAAGAAGTTGAAAGAAATAGGTCTTACCTAAACAACCTGGCTGTTTTGAAATAGATTAAGAAGCAGAACTCACAAATTAAAACTAAAAAAGTACTTATAATGATGATATATCTTCGCCAGCTTTCTGTTGTATACCAGCAATACAAATGTGGCAGAAAAAGTTTCCCTTTAATTCCCCCTTTCAGCATTCTTACTTATCCTGGCTATGTCATGGACAGAATCTGTAGTCACTAACTCTCCCTACACCCTTTTAGTTCCTCCTTTGCTTCTTTAACTTACTGTGCCTCCCAACATTTTGTGGTGCTAAACATATTGTGCTCTTTCTAGAATTTTGATATGTTGTGGTGTTTCCCATCTTTTTATTGTGGAAATTTTCAAAGGAGCAAAATCCTATATACAATACATCATCCAGCTTCAACAATTATAGTACGTGGACAATCTTGTTTCATCTATACCCCACATCTAGTTTTTCTTCTTATACTCTTTTTAATTATTTTGAAGCTAATTCAAGGTATTGTATCATTTTATCCATTTGATTATATAACTCTAAAAGGCAAAAAACAAAGCATATCACACCTAAAATTATTAATTCCTTAATATTACCAAATATTCTATCAGTGATGGTTATTGTTTTGTTTTATAGTTTATCTGAGTCGGGACCTAAATAGGGTGCATGAAATGAGTTGGTTGATATATCTGTTAAGGCTATTTTAATCTATAGGTTCTCTCTTATACATGTACTTGGGTTCTCCCTTTTTTTTTTTTTTTTTTTTTTTTGTTGTTGTTGTTGTTGTTGTTGAAGAAACTGGGTCACTTGTTCTGTAGGCTTTGTCACAGTCCGGATTTTGCTAATTGCATTTCCTTGTTGTTTAACATGTTCCTCTGTCCCTCGTATTTCCTGAAACTTGCTAGTAAGATGAGGAGAATTGGTCAGATTCAGTTCAGCTTTATCTTTTCTTCCTCTTCCTGCATTTTTTAAGAAGACTACTCCATAGGTGATATTCTGTGCAAATTCAACAATTTTCAGGACAATCGACAAATTTGAATATGGATTATATATTAGATAATAGGTTATCAATATTAAATTTCCTGATTTTGACAAATAAACTTTATTACTGAAAAGTCATGATCTGTGAAACTTATTCTCAAGTGATTGAGTAAAAATGAGACTATTATGATATTTTGTTTTACATAGATAGAAAATGCAATGTGGATAAATGTTAACCATAGGTGAATCTAGGTAAAGGATATGGGATTTCATTGCATTCTTTTTGCAACTTTTTATCTATAAATCTTAATATTCTTAATAATTTAAAAGATCAGATAATTTATTTTCATTATTTTATTTTATTTTTCTGCAGCTTAGTTCTGTTTGAAAACTTTCAATTTTGTTTCACATGGCAATTTTATTTACTCATATTTAATGTTTATATATTGTTTTACTAGATTTTTGGCATTTTTGCATTTGAAATGCTTTATATATTTTATCCCACAGTTTATTTTATGAATTCTTAACTCTTAAAAAAATGCCACCATTTAAAATTATAAAAATACTAGTATTGTTTGTCTCCTGTGTTTCAGTCCATAGTGGGGGTAGCAACCTTTAGAATTTTTGAAGTAGTCAAGTTCCACTTTAGCAAATTGCTGAAAGAGCAAAAATGAAAGATCTGCCTTATAAGCATGTGGTTAATTGTTTAAACATTATCTTACTTCAACCTCTTTGGTCTTCACTCCTTTACCAACTACCTCACAAATGTTTGAGTAACTAAGAAGTTAATTAAAAGTGTTAGCTGGGTACAGTGATGCATGTCTGTAATCCAGTTATGGGGAGACTCTACCAGGAGGATCAAGAGTTTGAGGCCAACCTGGACAAGTCTGTGAGACCCTGACCTAAAAGAAAATATTTATTGTTGTTCTGTAGGATGGTTTTTATTCTGAGAATTTAGATATGTATGCAAACTCAAATCTCCCATGGTAGGTGGAGTTTCTGTGGAATGTCATTGCAGATTTGGTAAATGGTGTACATGAAGGGGAGCTTAGAAACTTGGTCCATGTGGTATGCCTGGTTTATATCACAGTGATTAAACGGGGTCAAGGACCACATCTTTGACTCCTTTGTTAGCAGCTGCTCTTATGGATGATTGGTCTTTTATAAAACCTGTTAGAATTCTAGGTACGCTGATGATGCACATGCTTTTAGAAAAAGTGAGAGGGGACTCACTGTTTCCTCATTTCTGTAGTAAAAAAAATTCAATAATGACAAAACTGCTTTTTTATATGTTAGGTAATAACTGGATTTGCTTCTTTAATGTCATCAGTAAGCTAGTGTTTGTTTTTAATCTGTTATTAGCAGTAAGCTGGAGATCAAAAATTGTCCATTTAGCTTTGGTTGTAGTCAATTATAGAATTTTTGTTTGTAATAGTACAAAATTGAAAATAACTTGTATACCCACTAATGGAAAAATAGTTAATTCAGTAACAAGCATATCCATGCACTTGTGTAATGGTTAGATAGATTAAGGTAAGTCTGTATTTTCCGATTAGAAAATCTAAGACCTGAAAATAGCTTGCTGAAAAATACTGATCCCATTTTTTTTTGGAAAGCAACCATATTTGTGTTGTGTACCTAAGTGCTTCAAAATGCCCCGTAAAGCAGCCTAAGCTGCTGAATAATACAGAGAGTACAGGAAGGAGTGAACTTACTATATTCTATTTTGTACTTTTATGCTTTGGTGTTTTAGCAATTTTAAACACCAAAAATAATGTATTACTGTGTACTTATTATTACTGTGTACTTATATAAATTAATGTGGATTGCAGTTTAACTATGTAAACAATACAAAGGAGTGAATATAATCTAATTAGTACAAATTATATAATTTCTTCCAATAGCTGATATGCATTCAGGATGGTTACCTTTCCCTGCTGACAGAAACTGGTGAGGTTCGTGAGGATCTTAAACTGCCAGAAGGTGAACTAGGTAAAGAAATAGAAGGAAAGTACAATGCAGGTGAAGATGTACAGGTAAGACTTATGAGATGATTGTTTTTTAAAAACAATTTTATAAAAGCTTTGGCCTAAATTATTAAGTGTTGAAATATTTATAGTTCTTCTTTTTCCTGTTCCTTGGAGTATCTTACAAAACAATCTGAAAAATTTTACTTCAGGAAACTAAAGAAAGTAGATGGGGAGGCAGGGGTGTGGTTTACCCTTTTCCAAAATCCATATATACAAAATATCTGCAACTACACACTATATGGTGAATTAAATACATCTTGGATATGTATTGCCTTCAGGGTAACTTTTGCCTGTATTTTTTCCTTCTAGGTATCTGTAATGTGTGCAATGAGTGAAGAATATGCTGTAGCCATAAAGCCCTGCAAATAAATGGGGACATCAGACATAAGCAAACAGTTTAGGTCTGGATCAACTACAGATCTAAAATTTGGTTCTAAGTTGTCACCAAAGCTATGGCCTTCATAAGCAACCTCATTTTTTTTTCTTTTTTTTTTTTTTGAAATTGTGCTGGTTCATTTTGCAGGTAGTTGGTAACTCAAAAAAAAAAAAATCAAGATATATAATTCTTTTTTTTACTTTTTAAGTGTCTTTCCTATAACATTCCTGTGGTTTTCAGTATGTGAGTCCAAGAAACATAAAGCTTCAGCAAATGTGATTTGTCTGAGCAAATCATTCCTTAATTTTAATAAAATGATTAGTAAACCAGGGTTTTAAAAGAGATAATGTAGCATTTGGTGGTATTAAAGTACCACATTTAAGTTGAATTGCTTTGCATTAATTTCAGACTTAATGTCATAGAATCCATAGATTATGGATTGAAATTATCGGTTTTAGTCTCTATGTGGCAAATACAAATCTTTAAACAAAAATCATGTTATCAAAAAGTGTCACTTACCTTGGTGGTTGTGTGGTTATGTGGAAAGATATACATTACCTCAGTCATAACCATTCTTTGCCACATTGTTGGTAGACTTAAACCTTAAATGGTGGTTTTAGTAATTGCTTGGCATTGACAGAGGAACATTGAGCAATTGGATGAAAATGAGCTAGTCAGACTTTAAAGAAGACAAAAAGGACAGTGGCAAAGGAGGTTGGTAAACTCTAGGTTTGCCTGGAGACCTTTGTAATCAGCATAAAAAATGGAAAGTAGCTTTTTAGTTATATTTTTGCTTTTAATTTTTGTCCCCCTTAACCCCTTGGCATTGAAAGGACTGACCTGCTTTACAGTACACTGTGCAGTGCTTTTTTTGCAGCCATGTTGAATAAGTGTTGATATTTATCAGTATTTGCTCTGTTTCAACCATTTTGAAGTATTTTTTGACCTTAAAATATTGTTTAGAGTAAAGCTGGGAATTCTTAAGTTGATTTGGAATTCTTGACTTTAAATTGATTTGTTAAACTTACACATATTCTTTCTAAAATGAAAATCGATTGTGGAAGAAAGGTTACTTTATTTAAAATTATTATTTAACTTATTTTAAGTGTATGCATTTTTTGTTTTCTGTCTTAATTCACTACTGAAGTGAAATATAACTAAGAAAGAATTCTATAAGCCAAATTATTTTTTAAAGTGTTTCAGGTGACACCACTGCATTCCCATTTCATCTTTTAGATCATTCATATATGTATATATATGAATACATATGTGTATATATACACACACATATATATATACATGCATATATATATTATATATATTCATTCCAAAATTTTAGACATCATTATAGAGTTTGTGAGGACCTTTAACTGAATAGTAATGATTATGTTGGAGTGAAACTTAGATCAAAATCACTTATCTCAGTAATGCCTTGATTCTCTTAGACAAGTTCTGAGATCTCTCCCATCATGCCTTGACCTATCATCTAGAGAAAAATATGATGATGTAACTGAGCTAATCAGTGACTAGAAAGAGTATTAGGAACATAAGATCTCCAAGTTTTAGTTGCTTAATTTGTACACATTTTAAAATCTTGCCTTGGCCTCAGCAAACCCATTTGGACAAGAAGCAAGAGAAGTGCAAGAGAAACAAGAAAAGTGCAAGGAAGAGGATTCTAAAGCACAAGAAATATTGAGGTTATAGTAATTGATTTTAGTATGACATTAGCTTTTGCCCATCCAAAGCACAATTACAAATTAGGCTTAATTCTTTCCAGTATTCTATTTAAGTATCTACTGCATACTGCTCTAGTTTTTGTAGTATTCTAATCTCTAAAATGTATCTCACTTGCAATTGGTTGACATTACCCACAGGAATTCCAGAAGGTTATTAATCTGTGCTGCTTGCTGGTAATCCATCTGGCCCCAGTTAACCATACTAGAGTTCTTACTTAGTATTAGTTCTGGATTAGCATGCCCTTGTTCTTCCTAATTTGTCAAACTTCACATAAATATGTTTTCACTTGTGATATGAGAATGCATAAATGATGATAATGCATCTCTATCTCCATACCTTGAATGGCAAAAGCTATTTATGCATAAATATTGCATTTTAAATACTGTATGAAGTGTAAATACTCTAACATAATTATAATGTAGATTTTAAAGATATGGGACTGTTTATTTTCACATAAATCAATAGATGTTTCTCTAGAACAAAATATTTCATTTAGTGTGAAGCTTTATAAATTGTATTAAAAGGAAGCAGGGAACATATATTTTTTAACATAAACAGAGGTGAGACTTCATTCTTTTTTGACATCAGAAATATTAAAAGTTGATTCCTACTATTTGTTGTACTTTTTTGTAGCAAATGTTAAATATCACAAGTTACCATGTGTAGAATGTAGACTGTCATGTTGATAGATTATACAATGATATACCATTTTTGTCTGTACACATTTCACCAGTTTATAGACAGTATTAACAGGTTGAATATTTCTTTCTAAAATTACATGTTTTATTTCTACTGTGAAGACTTTGTTACACCTTATTTGCTACAAAGTTGTATACTCTGACAGATTCAGATCATTGCTTTGACTCAGCATTTGCATCATAACATAATTGTGATATTCTTTCATGCTCCCCTCCAAGGGCTGTCAGTCACTTGAAATTATTGCTAACTAAGCTCTTGACTCAGTTTCCCTTAATGGTACAAGTTCTGTACCATGCTTTATATTAATTACCAAAACTCCTGCAGCCAGACCATGAATGATATCTTTAATAGGAGATGCTGCAATAATATATTTAGGCTATAAAACTTGGAGATACAATTTTTCATTACAGCACAATGTGAGTGTGTACATGTGCACACATAGCTTTGTATGTTTGTTCTTTTTCCAAAGTCCTTCCCACTATTAAAAGTACTGTAGTCTGGTAGTGCCTCAAATGTTGGTAACTTTTAAATTTTAATTTACAACTTTTCCAGAATTTGTTTTTATACTTTAAGGTTTCTCAATTAGATTGTTTCTAGTTGAGCTGTAATTTGAATGCATTATTCTCAGGGCTGTTTGTGCTAAGAGCTGAAGTTTCATTATTTTAAAGCTAACTGCCTGAAAGTATATTGCAAACTATTCCCAAATTGTAACACTGTATTACATACATATAAAAAATTCTTAATATCAACATATTTAAACTACTTGTTAGGTATTTAAGAAAAATGGAAATATTAGTAGTAGTTATACTGAAATCTTGCCATATTTTCCATTTCAGAACAGAATAGGGTGGTCTTATCTTGGAGCTCTATTCTTAGTGAAATATATTTGATAGCATTCCTTTGGCATGAACCCCAAAGATGGTTTTAGAGCCAAACATTTATGTAATGGTTCTCAAACATATTTATGGATAACAGACTGGAAATTCATAATGCTCTTTTGGGTACCTTAAAATGTTTACATACTGAATTCTATAATATTAACTAGGAACACATTTCCTACGAGAAAACGTGGCCCTTAAACACTATAAGAGCAAAAATATAAGCATATTTCCATAAACAAGTATGTTGTACTGATAGTTCTGATAGTTTCAAATTTTCCAATATTATTTAGGCATATTTCATAGGTTTTTTCCCTGCTAGCATTCAGACAAGTAATAGGCAACAAAGGTTTAAGAAATATTTACAGTGAAAAATCCTAAAATTGAGAAAATTCAATCTATTAACTTTGATCTATTAAATTTTTTCCTCTGAATTGGGCGTATGGCATCATTATTTGATTTTAGCAGGGAACATTTGGATTTAGTTTACAGAACACAGATGTTCTGTAGGAACATGGCTTAAAGTCACTTCGTAATTTAATGTTTTTCCATTAAATAAACATCGAAACACCAACTTAACTACCAAGTGAGGTCAAGTGCCTGAAAAGTGCTGCATACATCTAATAAACATTTTTTCTTTATGTGAAAGATGCATCTTAAAGCAATGCATACCAAGCTTTCACCTGCTAGAAAAATACATTTGCCAAACTTTGTCATTCACCACTAGTTCCTTCTCTTTACAACAGGTAGAAATCTATTTTACCATTAAAAGAGAGATTCTCTGATTTATTTGAGGTCCCTAAAACTATTTCTTGTTGTTGGTAGAATTAGTTTTATCTGGACACTAAACTCTTCAGCAATGTCTGAGCAACTTGTCAAGTTAGTTGTGATCTTTCTTGAGAAAAATTCTTTATTGTGGTTAATATCTACTATAAGCACTCTTTTGCTAATTACAAAGCATAACGAAAATTGCTAGTTCTATACTAATATGATGAAAATGACTAGTTCTGTAATCGATTTATGTACTTTTGTCCTCTTCCCCCAAAATGAAATAGTTGAAATTGCATTATCTAATCTGTTGGCACTTTATTAGTAATATATTTTATTTGTGTTAGGTATAGAAGAACTCTTGCTTTTCATTGCAGAGACTCAAATGTTTAAAATTATAAAATATGTAGTATTAATATTATAATTGTGCATTTTACATTTCCAAAATGGGTAAAATCCAATTGTGAAGTCTTTGGCTATACTAAAATATCCTTTAAAATGTAGATGGTAAACATCAGTTATAACATTTTGTTACCTTAAGTATATTTGTCTGTTAACTTTATCAGTTATATTAAATAAAGTTAATTTAAAAGCTTGCATCATTTTTGTATATATGTACATTCTTAAAATGTTTTCTAATTAGAAAATAGTATTAATATGTATATTGCTTTTAAAAGAAAATCTAGCTTTCATTTTTGTTAAGTTTGTGTGTATTATATATGTTTATATTCTAAGGAACACCAGCTTTTTGGCTATGAATGTTAATTTTTAAATTTTAGTTACAGCTTAGGCACAATTGTGTTTTTATTTTTTTGTTCTTATTAATTTTTTTAAGTCACATGAAAACAGTCACTTGGTTCAGAATTCAACGGGTACAAGAATGTAAAAGTACCTTTCCCTTTTCTTCCCTTTTCTTGCACCCTTCCAGAAGCATTTAAGGCAAGAGAGGTTAATATTTCTCTCTCTCCTGACCTGTTAGGGTCTGAGGTGTTCCTTCCCTGCTAGAGGGATTGCTGTTCTCTTTCCACAGTGACATAAGCAATGTGGTGAGGACCAGAAGCAATCTTTACCCTTATTTCATCCTCATTGCATCTAATCCATACCACCTGAATAGGTTCATCCCTAGGTGGCTCAGCAGTTTCTTCCTGCTATACACTGAACAATCCTAGAACATCTTTCCTGACCTGTGAGCCATGCCAGGGCTACAATGGCAGTTGTTACCTCATATCCATGATCATTATTACTAATATCTTTAACCTTCCAGACCCAGAAAGCAGAGTTGCTGGTAAAAGAAATACCAGATTAGTCTTTCAGTTCCATCATCCCCTGCTTTCTTTTTCTTTTTTTACCTTTTGCCACATGCAAATACTAGGAGCCCAGCTTCTCAGAGGTATACATGGGAGGTTTAAAAAAAAATAGTGAAAAGGGCTAATTATGTGTTCTGTGTCTCTTACAGCCTGTCTCCATCTCTCCCTGCACCCCCCAATTAAATATTTTATCCAAATGGGAGGTGTCTTTCTGTGAATCACATTTAGAACTTATGCTGCCTGGGTAAAGTGTGTCCACCAGGAACTTAAAGCATCTATTTCCATAACACATTCAGCAGTATCATTTACAATCACTGTGTATATGTTGTCTCCAAAGGACCCCCTTACAAGGTCATATCAGTTCATCAATCGATTTAGGAGTTATTTCTGAATCTAGTCAAAGTAATTCTTTGGCCATACCCATGGATGTTTTCCAACACACCTGTGACTTGTGTCCATTATTCAGTAGAGCCATAAAGGGTTGACAGCCCCAATTGTCCTTGGATTTCCAGCATACAAATTCTAACTGGGAGAACTGATGTGCATCCACCTGACATGGTGCATCTGCTTTCTTTGTCCACATTATATGTGTGAGTTTCATTTAAATTGTGCATGTTGCTCTTCAGTTTGATTGCTATCCAACCAATGAGGGTAAATCTTTAAGATATAAAGATAAATAAAACACCCTGAATTAGAAATATACCTTTATATGTATATATATATATACATGTGTATATATATATGACGTGTATATATACACACATATGTATATATGTTATGTATGTGTGTATGTGTGTATATGTATATATATATGACAAAACAGTTTCTATAAAGTAGAAATTTTAAGAAATAGGGCTGGGAGTTAGCTCAGTTTTAGAGTGCTTGCCTAGCATACATGGGTCCCTGGGTTAGCAAAAAGAAAGGAAAGAAAGAAGAAATTTTTAAAAATAACAGTCTATGATACCAATTCCAAGTGAAATTAAAAACTAGAAAATAAAAGGACCTTCTAACTGGAAATTCAAAAACTTGTTATACAAGCTTACAACAAAAGTAGAACTACATGAAAACTTCCTGAAGGATAATGATAAAACACTATATATCAGAATCTATATAGAATAGTATCAGAGAAATCCAAAGTCCTAACTTCTGTATCAACAACAAAAAAAGTGAAAAGTGAGTTAAATTTCTGAATCAAACAGCTATAAAAATAAACCAGCAAATACAAAAAAGGAATGACAAAGATAAAATCAGAAAATGAGATAAATTGAAAAAGCAAATTTTAACTTTGAAACTGATGGAATGGAAAACTCATTGACTAATTTAAGGAAAATGGAGAAAGTTCAAAAATATATATATATACACACATATAGATATATATATACCCCTATATATATATATATGGATATATATATATATAGATATATATAGATATAAACAAGACAAGGGAAAAGAGCAATGCAAAAGAAATAAAGCCCAGGAAACTGAGAACTACAAATAAAATTGAAAACCCAGCTGATGATAATTTCTTAGAAAAATATGGTTATTAAAATTGATCTGAGTAGATAGAAAGTTTAGACTATTTTTAATGTAATAAAGTTATCAAAAAACATAAAGAACCAAACACTTAAAAACAAAACCAAGTTCAAGTGGTTTCACAGAATTTTTACAAAACATTAAAAGTCCAGATGATCCCAACATTACACAAATTGTTTCAGAATATAAAAAAATGAAAATGTCTAAACTCTGTATGAAGCAAGTATAACATTGATACATAAACCTGATAAAAGTAGCCAAAAGAAATACATTGATGCAAACATCGTAAATTTTAGACTCAAATACCACATGAAGAAAATAATATGCCATGACTGTATGGAATTTATATCTGAAAACAATGGTTTGATATTAGAAAATCAATTAATTCACTATCATAAGAAATATGTTTATATTAATGTATTGGGAAATTCCCCCACCTCCCTTTTTTTTTTTTTTTTTTAAAACCAGGGATTAAACCTCAGGGGCACTTAATCACTAAGCCACATCCCCAGCTTTTTTTTATTTTGAGACAGGGTCTTACTAAATTGCTTAGGGCCTCCCTAAGCAACCTCCGAACACTAGCCTTTTACTTAATGGAGAAATGCTAAAGGCATTCTTGCTAAGGTGCTTATCAAGAACCAGACAAGAAAGTCCACTATTTTGACCACTATTACATTGTTTCGGAAGTATTAGCTAGGGCAACTGGACAATAGAAAACCATTAGACACATAAAAAATAAATCTATTTTTTGTTTTCAGGTGATCTGATAGTTTGCCTAGAAAGTCCCAGATAATCAATAAAGCTAACTCTAATATTAAAATTATTCAGTAAGGTAGCAGAATATAAAATTAATGTGCAAAAGATGGACTGTAGCCCTTCTATACAAACAAGAAGATACTGAGAACAAACTTATTACTACTGAAGAATATTACTTTCAAAGTCTAGGTCCTATGTACGCATGACTCTTTGTTATACTCATTAATGAAAGCTCAGGGGACCAGGTTAAGTAACTGCTACTTGCTCTTTCTTTACTAATTGTATTAGAGAACATTAAAAACTGTGATTAAAAAGTTTGTTTCCTTCAATACATCTTTGCTCTTGATGTGTATTTAGAAAGATGTAAGTTAACTAATTGCAATGTCAGCTAGGTAAAATTTGTTATATAATGCTTCAGGAATTCTGAATACTGATCAACTTTTAATAAGTACCACTTTTATTGCTTAATTAACCTTTAAAATAAGATCAAATATACTTTTCATTACTTAATTTTATTACTACTTGTTTTCAACTTATTTAATCATTTTCCTATTGGATATTTAGATTTTTTCCATTTTTAATTATTTTAAATAATGCTTTGAGAATTTTTTAAAATAAAATTATCTTTTTATGTGAAAAGAAATGACTATGAAAGAAAATATAAAGAAGCAAAAAGATAATGCATGAAAATATCTAAAATTCCACTTGCTCAGAAACAGCTATTTAATGTTTTTGGGGAATCAAGCCTGTGCGTGTGTGTAGTATGTATCAAGTCTGTCTCTTTTCAATAACATAAATTTAAGAAAACCAATGGTACCATACGTATGTTTTCAGTTAAAAAAAAATCTTTTTATTTAGAAATAATTAAAATCTTGCCAAAGCTTGCAAAAATAGTTCAAGAACACCCACACACACCTTTAGACTTTTACCTATCCATTTTCCTGATTTATCATTTTTCTCTGTGTATTAATAAGTTTGCTCTCTGCATCTCATTTGCACAGAAGGGCTGCAGCCCATCCTTTGCCAAAGCTGTGCAGTTTGTTTCCATGAGGCTGTTTGCACCACAATGTCATTTGAATACATTTTCCCAGAGGTACTACAATGCCTCATGATGCTTGACAGGTGACACTTGGCACAGAAAGAAATGAAATATTTTTGCTACACATACAAACCTATTATTTTTACAGTGCTTAATTGATAAGTGATGACTGGAAAATTTTGTTCAGGAAAGGGAAATTTACATTTCTTTTTCCTTTTATGAATCAGCTTCTACCAAACAGGATGGGTTTTAATGATTAAATTTCAGAGATGCAGACATTTCTGCATCACAGTGTGATCATCTGTGCCATGAACAGAGCTGAAGTCTTCCAAAAGAGAACACTACAGAATACGGTGGATTTTCTGCTCCTATAAGGAACTTTGATGCATGAGTCCAGGAACAGATACAGAGCTGCAGCAAAAGCAGATGTATGAAATACAAATAGACCATGACAGATAACTCTATTCGGAGTCCTGTTTGCTGAAGGTCAATATTTTTTCATGGTTCAAAATACATTTTGATACTTTCATAGATAAATGTTTACTAGCTTGTTTATAAACATTCACAAGCACATAAACATTCATAAACATCTTTAATCTTTCCAGTACAAAATACTAGTGATTTTTAAAGTTTTATGTTGACCACAAGGTTTATGTTTTTACCTGTATACTTTGATTTATACATTTTAAGTTAGAAAAATAATAAGGGTTGTAAAATTGTCTTCTCTCCATTGTTTTGCTGTAAGTGGCAAACACACACGTGTGTGTTTATGTTTCAGGGCTCTCTATTCCATTTGTCTATATATCTAGTCTTGAAACAATATTTTACTGTTTTAATTATGGTATCTAAATTGATTCTTAGTCTATTAGAGTCCTCCCATTTTTTCTTAAGATCACATTGAATCCACAAGTCTGTCTTGGAAAACTGACATCTTTAGTACATTGGGTCTTCCAACTCCTCAACATTGAGCATCCTTCTACCGACTTGGAATTCTTTAATTCCACCCCCCTCCATGTACATGTGTGTGTGTATACATATATGCATATATATGTATATGTAATACACACACACACACATATATATATATACACACACGGTTGGCATATAGTTATATAGGGATGACATAACTATTCAGAGTGCTGTTTGCCTAAATGTTATAGCATCTATTAGCAATTATATCAGAAGATATATATATATATTATGTATATCTAGCAATATTTCACATTTTTATTACCTTTTTCTTGGATATTTGATATATTTTTATGCTACTGGAAATATCTTAAAAGATATTTTCTAATTTATTGCTGATTAATAGATATGCAATTGGCTTTAGTGCATAAACTTTGCATCCAGAAATATTGATAAATTCACAAACTAATTCTGATCCCTTATCTATAGATTCTTTTAAATTTTGTACAGATACAATTCTGTCAACTAAAAATAACATTGTTGCCCAGTCTCATACATCATATATTGCTGGGTATGGTTTGCTAGTAATTTATCTGTGACTATGGTGTGTGCATGTGTGCTTGTGTGTATGAATGAATGTAATAATTTTCCTTTATTGAAATATCTTTGTCAGATTTTAGCTTTTAGTGTCAAAGTTATGTTGGCCTAATAAAATGAGTTGGTTGTCTCTAACTTTCTATTATCTAAGTTTGTGTAAAATTGGTTTCATTGCTTATTGGCTGTATGCAGTTGCTCAATTTAGGAAATGATCCCAGGTAGTAGAAGTAAAGAACTGAAAAGAACTAGGAAGGAGCCAGAGCAAATATAAATGTGCTAGGGAAAACTGAGGCTTAATCCTGACGGGGATCTTCCATGAAGCCATGCTGAATGTACTTCTGAAATGTCCACTGGAGAAAAGTAGCAACTGGATTTGTGCAGAT
Organism: Glaucomys volans; assembly: GCA_020662805.1. Taxonomy (NCBI): domain Eukaryota; kingdom Metazoa; phylum Chordata; class Mammalia; order Rodentia; family Sciuridae; genus Glaucomys; species Glaucomys volans. The sequence continues at coordinate 214,106 of JAJEJO010048844.1, read as the reverse complement.
GAAACTTGATAACACCTCCCTACACATTTCACTTCTACCCCAGGGTTTCTCTGAAAAGAGGCATGGGTCATTCGTGGGAACCTTCCTACAACACTCACACATTTATAATATAGAAGTGAAAGGGAGCTAACACCTTAAGATCAGCCATTTTTCAATGGAGAACAGGAAACTAGATAAACGTTCCCCTGAATTGGATTAAAAGGTAAACAGACAGAATAGGAATTTGGACATAAAGCTGATACAGTTGGCATTATTTCTTCCTCAATTGCTTGACAGAATTCACTAGTGAAGCTATCTGTTCAATTTTATTATAGGAAGGTTTTAATTAAAAACCATTCATTTTTGCCAGGTATGCTGGTGAATACCTGTAATCCCAGCAACAGGGGAGGCAGAGGCAGGAAGATTACAAGTTCAAGGCCAGCCTGAGAAACTTAGCAAAACCCTGTCTCAAATTTTAAAAAGGGGTGGTAGTGGAGGGAAGTTGGGGGAGTGCAGCCCAGTGGTAGAACATCCCTGGGTTCAATTCCCAGAACCACCACAACAAAAATGTTAATTCATTTAGAATACACAGAAATATCCAGACATCCTATTTCTTCTTGTGTAAGTTCTGACAAGTTGTACTTTTCTAGGCATTTTTTATTTTCATCTATTTTGCCATATTTTGGCATATAGTGAAATTTTCATAACGTAAAAAATGAACAGATCATAATTTACAGCTTAATGAGTTTTCACAAAATAAACATACTTGATAATATAAATAAACATCATCAAGATCAAGACATAGGACATGAACAGCACCCTAAAACCCACAGATTAGACAGGATTATTATTGTACACATTGGTGATATTTAGATTTACTCACAAGTGAGTCATTTTCTTCGCTCACCATTTCTTGTGGCATCTGGGCCTTCTTTCTAGGATTATTTTCCTTCCTCCTGAAGCATATCTTTCAGAATTCCTTTCCTAAGGATCAGTTTGTGGTAAACTTGCAGTTTTATGGTCTGAAGATGTCGTAAATACCTCTTTATTCTTGAAAGATTGCTTTATACTTGGAAGCTCCAGGTAGATAATATTCCCTTGTTGTCTTTCATGGCTGCAGAGGTGAAGTCAGTTATTGTTCTAATTTCTTTACTGGCTATTTTGTCTTTTCCCTCTCTGGATTCTTTTGAAATATATTTTGTCTTTGTGTTTTGAAATTTCACTAAAATGTGTCTGAAGTTATACCACTTGGGATTTATGTGGCTTCCTGGGTTTGAGAATTCAGCCATGATCTGTCTATGCAGTTATTACATTTCCCCCATTATCTCTACTATGTCCTTCTATATCTCCCAATTGACATAAACTGGAACAATTTTACTTTATATCCTTGTCTCTTAATCTACCTTTTATATCTTTTCTTTAATTTTTATTGTTTATTTTTCATTTATCAAAATAGAATTTCAATATGTTGTTACATTGCCCAGGTTGGTCTCAAGCTTATGGTCTTAAGAGATCCTCCTACCTCAGTCTCACTAGTAGCAGGGACTACAGGAATGCACCACCATGCCCTGCTTCTTTAATTTTCTATGTTGTATTCTAATTAAATGCCCTATTCATTAATTTTCCTTTCAGCTATATCTACTCTCCTGTTTAACTTAGCATATTTTCTCTAATTTCAGTTTTCTATTTTTTATTTTTATTTTGTTGCTCAACTTTTTTAATGCTGGCAAATTTTAATTGTCTTAGTTTCCTTATATTTTGAATGCTTTCAGCTCTTAAAATACTAAAATATTTATTTTACATTTTGTATCATAATTTCAATATACACAGGATCTGTGGGTCTGATATTATAGTGCTTGGGGGTTGATTTTTATTCATGGTGGCTTGTTTTCCTGTGTTTTTGTGATTTTTAAAAAATTGTCAACTCATATTCCTACAAGTTTCTCTCAGGGATTCTTTGTGCCTGGATTTAAAAGTGTATTTCTCCAGAGCGAATTTGTGTTTGCCTCTGCCTGGAACTAACAATCAAAGTACACATTAACTAGATTTTTAGTCTGAACCTTTTTCACGCTATTTGGCCAGAGTTAATTCAAACTCCAAATACAAATGAGCATGGCTTGCCATTTTAATCTCCAAAATATTCTTTTACTTTTCTACCAGCATATCTTACATTAAACATTATAAAACTATTTAGCCGTTTCTTAAAGGTAGCTACATACTGAGGGATTTTTCTATTAATGTAATCTATGATATTGTCCTTCTGTATTTTTTAAAACTAATCTGTCTATTCAGGCTGTGGTATTGTAGATCTGATGACTGAAGTTTATATTGGAAGTATATCTGTACCTTATATTCAAATATCTGGAAAGGCACATTTCCTGTTTTGGATCTTTCCATACATTGTTTCATCTGTTTTAGAATCTCCTTTCAAAATAAAATATAACTGAGATGTTGACTATGTTGCTATGTTTAGTATATACTATGTGGAAAGAATTGCACAGTTTGGAAAGAACAACCTTTAGTCTTCCCATCTATACATTTCTGGTTAATATTTTTCTTAGTTTTTCTTTTTCCTAATTAAAAGAAAACATTTCCCCCGTTATACTTTCTAATTAGTTATTTTGACACATTATTTTTTTACCCTTTGTGCAAAAGGATTAGTGACTTTTAAGGAGTTTATTGTGATGATGTGGAAGGCTGTCAAAGATAAGCAAAATAAAATCATAATATGTTAATTAATGACTTATTTTTAAAATATCCAATTATGCAAGGATCATTTCTGTTCTGTAGCTTAGGTAGCCATTGAGAAAAAAATGCACTTGTTCTTCCTCCGCTTCTTTAATGTTTGGAAAAGAAATGAAATCACTGGTTCTTGAGATGAGCAACTAAAAATTCTTGCTGAAATGGATTTCTTCTAGGAATTTCTTCTAGTCAGTCTCTGCATATCATATGCTTTATTAGGTATAGTTTCTACTATAACTAATTGCTGGTATAAAGGACAAACAGTTCTCACTTTCTAGGGCCATTTTCTAAATTAACACCAAAAATCCATTCCACTTCTTATCCCTGCCTAAAGGTACAATAGATTCATCTCCACAAAAATGTGTGTTAAATACTGCGAGGCGTACCACTTTTCTAATCTGACATCAGTTTAGAATTCTACAAAACTCAAAAACTGTTTTTCCTTTTATCATCAAGCTGCCTCCACCCTCATGTGCCTTGTACATATTGATAGATCTCAGCAAATATTGACTATTAACTGGGAGGCATTTCGGATGGAAGATAGTAGACCTGGAGTTACCTCTAAAAACCAGGATAAAATAGAATAAGTTATAACCCAACTTGCGAACCAGAGATAGGCACCACGTGTTTTTCTCTTAGATTTTCCCTCCGAGAACCGAGTTTATTTTGGCTCCCTGAAGCAATGATTTCCCTCAACAGTCATTTAGAAAACGGCTCACAGACAAAATACAGATAACTTTTTCGCTGGAGGATTATAACGGTAATATGAGAGAAGATTCCCAAAGCAACCTGAAACACTGCCTTAGATCTGATTGTAAAAGAAGTTACAGGTAATTAGCGAAAGATGACTCCATTCCTTGTGTGACTGTATCTGGGAGCAACCACTAGGTAACTGCAGAAATCGCCATGGTCTCTGGACTTCTAGGAGCCCAAAACCGAGAATCATTTTGATCACTGCCGCTGGAGGGCGCTCGCGGAAAACCTGAAGCCAACTGATCCTACTCGCCGGAGCCACGCCCCCGGTTTCCTAGGTTTCTGGCCTCCGCGCTCCTCCTTATATCCTGTTCCGGGAGACGGCGATCTTACGCTCTTGGCGCGTGACGTAGCTCGCCTGGGTATAAATACGTGTCGCGCGACCGGCGCTCCCTCTCTGATCACACGCCGGCTGTCAAGATGGCGCCGGTGAGTGCGCGAGGTCTTCGTGGGAGTGTTTGGCGGTGTAGCTGGTTCTTAACTTCTAGCTAAACTTCTAGCTAGGGGGGACATCTTACTGGAGGTAGAAGGAGGGGGAATTAGACCAGTTCGGGAACACTATCAAGATGTTGGAATCCCGAGTTGGTTTTTTGAGACGCCCATGACGGCTGTGCGGTTTGCCGCAGCTGGATCAGGGCCGGGAAGTGGCTTAAACGCAGGGAGGAGGGAGGCGCGACTAAGAGCGGGCGGTGGAACGCCGCCTGGACCTTACCTTGCTCACGCTGGTAACACTGTACCCAGTTTGCACCAGGAAGGGGAGAGGTGGGTGTTCCAGCGTGAAGGAGCCTCGGGCCCTCGGCGGCCGCAGAAACCAGTGTTTCCGGGAACTTCAGAATTGTTTAGAGAAGAAGTTTCTCGAAGTAGCTTTTGAAAAAGTGAAGTCATGACGCTCCAGCAGTATAAGAGCATGCTTCAAGTAGTTTATTTAAAACATTAATAAGTAAAGATTTTAAAACGTTCCAAAGAGCATTTGGCTAGTTAGGTATGTGTTGGCAGTTTACCACAGATCGTCAGGGAAAAATGCTAGGTTAGGTAGGACTGAATGATGCCCAGAGGAGCTGTTTAATCCTCTGAGGTTAATTGTTCCGTCGTACAGAAATTATTTGCATCTCCCAAGTTATTTGCTTCAAGAGATTTGTAAGTTACTTGGCCAAAAGTCAGGGGGCTGGGGTTGTAGCTTTAGTGGTAGAGCACTTGCCTGGCATGTGTGAGGCACTGGGTTCGATTCTCAGCACCACATGTAAATAAGTAAAGGTTCATCGACCCATAAATCAGGCCCAGCACTCACTAATCCGGGTTCCAAGTTTTGCATATCCCAGTGGAGCACAAGTTACTAGGCTACCTGAGAAAGCAGTCTCAATATTTGATATCCATCTGGATATGACATTGTATGTTAATTTGTTTTTATTACCTTGGGTGTATGTTGTTAGCCACGTTTCTCTTACGTGGTCTTGATGTATTTTTTACAATTAAAGAACCACCAAAGCCTCACCCCCACCTTCTCATTTTCCATATTTTTAGTAGAAAGGCTCAGAATTCTATAGAGAAATGGATGGAATCCTCTGGCTTGTAATTGAGCTGGGGGTTGGCAGTAAGTAAACAGTGGTAGTTTAAAATTGAACATTAGTGGTCTGAAAAACAAGGAAAGCCTGTAAAGTCTTCCTGACCACTTCAACAATTGAACTTGGTTAAAGGCTCAAATCAATACCAGGTGGGTATTTTAGCTCAAAATTTCCTGTTTTGTGCTTGTGAGATGTCTAGCAAAAAGAAAATATGTCAAAATTCAAAAAAAGTTGATAAAAACAAGGAGCATACCCATCCTCAGCCTTGTTGAAAAAAAGCTATGTCAGATAAATATTAAATAATGGTTTAGAATTTTGCACCATTTCTGTATATAATCTCAAGTGTACTGTACCTACTGCATTGATAAATATTTTAAAGTTTTGTTATGAACTGAATAGTCATGTAGCATGATTTTGTTAAACTTTGTAGCAGAAAGACAAGAAACCTAAGAGAACAACCTGGAAGTTTAATTTGGACCTTACTCATCCCGTAGAAGATGGGATTTTTGATTCCGGAAATTTTGTAAGTGTCATTTTACTTGTTTTTCTAATTGTATAGTTCTTGATAACAATTCAAATATATAATATTTGACATTAATCTGAGTTCTATTCCTAGGGTACCTTCCCTAGTGAATATCTAGGGTTTTCTTCCCTAGTTTTGCATTTTCTCTGTTTTAAAATAGGAACAGTTTCTGAGGGAGAAGGTTAAAGTCAATGGGAAAACTGGAAATCTCGGGAATATTGTTCATATTGAACGCTTCAAGAATAAAATCACAGTTGTTTCTGAGAAACAGTTCTCCAAAAGGTTGGTACTTGTTTTGCAAATTTTAACTTACTTTGTGAAATGTTTATAGATTACGTAATCCTAAAATTTATTGTTACTCCCAAAAAATGTTGATAACAAGATAATATGAAAAGTGCTTTGAACTTAAAAGACCTGTATGAATAGGAAGTATATTAGAATCTGAGTACCAGTTGATTACACTGTTTTAATCATTTATTGCTAGAATGTAGTCAGCTCATATCCAAGGTTCTTTGTACATTGAATTATAGGTGTTAATCTAAATTGTATATAAACTTTTTAACTTTGTTTAGAATTTGAATATGTTACAAGAAACAATGTCTAATGTATACTTGGAAGAAACCTCCCAATTTACTGATGCAACCTTTCCTTGTTGATGTTTTGACTTAATACTACAGGCATCCAAAGGCAAAATTTCTTTTTTAACACCTTTTTTTGGTAATGGGGATTGAACTTAGGGGTACTCAACCACTGAGCTACAGCCCTATTTTATATCCCTGAACCCAGCCCTAGTTTATATTTTATTTAGAGAGAGGGTCTCACTGAGTTGTTTAGTACTTCGCGTTTGCTGAGGCTGACTTTGAACTCACTATCCTGCCTCAGCCTTCTGAGCAGTTGGATTACAGGCACCTGGTTCTAGTTTTTATTCTTGTTTATTCCACAAATACTAAACACTAGATTATAGGGCCAGTTGTGACCCCTGCAGGTAAATAACCCACCAGGGAACATCTCTAGTGGAGAAGAGTCAGTAAAATGCAATAAATGAATGGAAGGATTCATGCACACACCATGTAAGAGCATAGAGAGGAGTGAAAAGTTAGTGTTTTTAGATAAGTGAGATGCAGGAGTAAACCTTGCACAAAAGGGAATTTTAAAGACAGAATAAACCAAGAAGCCTGGCAGATTTAAAGTAATAAGAAGGCTGGTGGGTCTGGGATATAGTATGTTTGGGGAAGAGTTCGTGACACTGGATGGATAGATAACTGAGGAACTGATCTTGAAGCCATGGGAAGAGCTTTGGGTTCTAATCTGTAATGGGAAGCCATTGGTCATTGTGGCTGAAAAGGACTGGGTTGGTGAACTTGGTGTTGAGGAAAGAGACAGTGGTCACTTGGACTAAAATGGTGGCAGTACATGTCAATTGAGGTTATGAGCTCATCTAAGAATTCAGAGAGGAGAATGTAGTCATTGTCCTGAAGGATCCTGTAGACTCCCAGATAATTACAGGGTGTGAGTCTATAATTAGTATATGTAAACTTGAGTGTAAGCACAGAAATACTCATAGAACTTGACTTCATTTAAGTCTTAATGACCATAGTTGGCCTGTGTAATGAGGTGTTCTCAAAAGAAGGAGCAGCATTAGAAGAGAGTAGGAAAGCTTAAGAGTGTTTGGTAGTTTGAATTGTATAATGTAATGAAAGAGAATGACTGGAGTGAAGAAATTAGACCATGTCAAGGGCTTTTTATAAAGATCAAGGCAGAAGCTAGTTCAAAGATTGTCTCAAAAACCTTGAACTTGTTGGGCACAGTGGCACATGCCTATAGTCCCAATATCTTGGAATGCTGAGGCAGGAGGTTTGCAAGTTCAAAGCCAGTCTCAGCAACTTAAAATCCTGTCTCTAAATAAATATGAAAAAGAACTGGGGATGTGGCTTAATGGTTAAGTGCCCCTGGGTTCAATCCCTGCTGCTGAGACCAAAAAAAAAAAAACCCTTGAACTTGCAAATGAATTTTTGACAGGTTGCTGCCATCTGATCCAAGGTTGTATTGGGGTTAGGGAGAATAATCTAGGTTAAGGGTAACAGGAAATGCATGTATGTAAATGATGTGTTTGAAAAGGGGAATTATATAGTGCTTCATTGGCTGTGGCAGTAACAATGAAAAGGAAGTTATCTTTGCAGTCCTACATATTTGCTTTTGATGTATAGAAAGTTTATTTTAGGGAGATGGGAGCAGGGTTTCATAGGGCATGAACTAATTGTATCCCTAGCAACCTTGCATAGTAGGGATTGCTTTTCTTAATGAAATTTGTGTTTTTTATTTTAAAGGTATTTGAAATATCTTACCAAGAAATACCTTAAGAAGAATAATCTTCGTGATTGGCTTCGTGTAGTTGCGTCTGACAAGGAGACTTACGAACTTCGTTATTTCCAGATTAGTCAAGATGAAGATGGATCAGAGTCTGAGGACTAACTGATTACCCTTCTTAGGGCTTTATTTTTTAATAAAACAAATGAAACATACATGAAAATGAAACATCTAACGATGGACTATCAGTGAATAAAAAAATTTGTTCTCAAAGTCTTGTTTTTTTATTTAAGAGTATGCTAAGTACATGATTTTGATTTTCTTTTAGTTTCTATGAGTATTTTAAAAACATAGCTAGTAGAATGCTTCCAGGGTTTCCAGATTTCCATTGCTTTTAAAGATTTCACTAGTAAAAATAGTGCTGTACAGGAAATAATGTAGAAGCACTATTTTACATATGATTTTGTATATTGGAAAGTGGAGATGTCTAGAATAATTGTACATGGGTGATCAGTGTTTTATCAAATCATCAAAGACTGCTTTCCTAATTAGTGTAAAGGCTGTATGTGGGTGAATAGCATTCTTCCTCTAAACCAATTAAATTGTCCGGTAAGGTTTAAGATCTGAACTCTTAATTCCCTAGAACAACTTTCTTAGCTACCCTTCTCAAACTTCTGTACCACTCCACCATTCTAAAAATGAAATGGTCTTAAAATTAAGTTGCCTTTTGAAGCTCTTAAGCAGAATGATTAGGTAAAATCCAGATTTCAGGAGATTGAAGGTTGACAGGTAAAATGTGCCTTTTATACTAAACAGGTGGTAGTGCCAGACGCTTGGCTGGGGCCCTGGTGTCAATAAAATCTTACCAAATATATCAGCCTAATTCACAGGTTGCCAACAGGTTTGGGGAGTGTTGAAAATGATTGACTTCATGAGGAGTTTTGACATTTTCCTAAAAATTCTCCATTGCAGCAAGTTATTTCTTTGGACTTCCCCATTGTTAACGTTTTTCGCAAGTACCTGGGTGGCTATTGTGCTAAGCACTGGATGAAGTGGTTACGTGCTAGTGTTAAATATAGTGAGGTAAATAATGAGAACTATTTCAAGCTACAAAAAAAGTCCATACAGGCAGTTTGCTCAGGGCAGGCATCTGAGGAAGTGAACTTCCACAGTGTGGAATAGGTGGTTGTGAGTAGAATTTGAAAAGGTAGAAACCATCTGAGGGGGTTATTGAAGTCCATGCCTCCTATCTTGAGAGTAGTGGGGAGGTGGTAAATTTTAAACAGGTTAGGGATGAGGGTGTAACTCAGTAGAACACTTGCCTAGCATATATGAGGCCCTTGGTTCTTCTCCAGCATGACATTGTGCTTTCAGAAAAGGGACCTGTAGCACTGTGTTGAATTTTGGATTGTATGCAGGGAGAAAGGAAACGCAGTATTCTGTGGAAGATGGTGATGGAAATGAGAGAAGAGGATGGATACAATCTGGCATTTGGTGATGGACTCTGTATTCGAGCCATTATAACAATAACATCTGGTGACAATTTACTCATTGTTCTGAAGACTAGGAAGTTGACTTTCTGATTTGCAAATGGAACTTGCTACTTGGGTCCTCACATGGTAGAAGAAATGTGCCCAAAGGGTCTTTTATATTTAAAATTTCTGGGTGTGGTGGTGCATACCTATAATCCCAGTGACTCAGAAGATGGAGGCAGGAGGATCACAGTTCCAGGCCAGCCTCAGCAACAGACACTATCAAAAAATAAAAGTGGCTGGCGAGGAAGCTCAATTGTAGCATGACCCTGGATTCAGTCCCCAGTACTAAACACACAAACTTTTTAATGGATATTTATAATCATAATCATGAGAGCTCATGACCTAATCACCTCCCACAGCTCCCATCATCTTAAGAGTTTCAACATGGGAATTGGAGGATTCAGATCATCTCATGGGTCATTTACTGATGAAAGAATTGTCAAGAATGATTCATAGATGTGCTATTAGATGGTGCCATTTACTAAGTTCAGTCACAATAGAAAAATGAAAGCGTAGGGGGAAAGCAGTTCAATTTAGGCTATTTTGAATTTGAGGTACCCTTATGATACCTGGAAGATACCAAGCAGGAAGTTGGATATATAGGTCTGGAACTCAGATGAATCTGGGTGAAAAGATCAGCATAGACTTCTACACAAAGGTGAAATAAAGGTCAGGATTGGATGAAACTGCCTTTGAAGAGTATAGAGATCACTCATCAAAGACCAACTGCCTCTTTCATTCCCCTGCCCGTTGTTAACTTTCAAAAACATCTGATATATACATACTTAAATTTCTTGACAATAAAATAAGCAAAATGTTTGCTACATGGTGGTAAATGTTATGAAGAAAAGTAAGGGAGACAGGGAATGTAGGAAAGGAGTGTTGTACTTGTAAATAGGGGTAGGATAGCTTTTCAGAAAAAGGCCCATTTGAGTATAGACCTAAAGGATATTGAATCCAACCAATGCTTCTGAGGGAGAAGCATTCCAGAGTAAGAGCAAAATGCCCTGGTTTAAGGAACAACACGGAGGCTTCTCTGAACTGAGCTGAAAGAGTGGTGGAGAGTAGAGAGAGGTGAAATTAGAGAAGTAAAAGGGAGTGTGTTCGGGAAGAGCAGCGTGGGGTATTAGATACCAATCACATGAAAATGTAGCTTAAAATAAACTACACAGCTTTTGAGGCTTGGGAATAAGAGCAGCTTAGCCCCATATCTGTGGTTCAGGGTTCCATGAAGTCACAGTCAAGCTGTGGGCCAGGGCTGCTGTCCTGCAAACTACTGCCTGTTTCTGTCAAGTTTTTTTGGAACACAGCCATGCCCATTTCTTTTCAAACTGTGTTCAATGGCAGAGTTGAGTGGTTGCAAAAGAGACCTGCAAATCCTGCCTTATTTGCTATCTAGCCCTTTAAGAGAAAAGGGCTTGATGGGGGTTAGAGGATCCACTCCCAAGCCCACTCCCAAGCCCACTCACAAGGCCGTTGGCTGGAGAATTCAGTTCCTTTTCATGGCAGCTGGTTTTTCTCAGAGCAAGTGACCCAAGCCAAGAGTAAGAAAATGACCACGGTGGAAGTTGCAATGCCTGTAACCTGATCTCAAGTGCAACATGTCATCCATTTTGGCTATATTTTACTAATCCCACAGACCAGCCTTGGAACGGAGTGGGCAGGGATTGCACAGGAGTATGAAAGTGGGGAGAAGGACTCATCATGGGGCCCCCTTGGCGGCTGGTTATCACTGGGCAGATATCAAGTAGGGGGAGCTTTTGCAGGCTACTGTTGGGACTTCTGTGATTTTCCTGAGCACTTCCTGGGGGCTGTGATAGAGGTGAACAGAGCAGTGTCCAGATTGGACTTACATTATAAGCAAATGACTTCAGTATTTTGTTTTCCATGACAAGAAATTATGGGGATTCAGAAAAATCTTTTCATTAGACTATATGCATTCTGGGTATGTGAGTTTGCAGTTCTGAAGTCAACTTTACTCTGAAGGACTGAAATTCTCAGATTTTCTTTGACTTGCCGGTCTCTATCTGCCATCAACTGGGAAGTGTTTTTGTTTTATTTTTAACCTTTCTTGGGTTTTCTTTGTAACAATTTATTATGAAACATTTCAATTGTATATGAAATAGTCTACATTTAGCATTGTTCCAAGTAACTCCCCACATCCCAGATTATTTTATTTTAAACCAAGCAGCATATGATTTCATTCATAAACTTGTGATTGTATCATTAAATTTTAGAGTCTAAAAGGTAAGGATTCGGGGCTGGGGATATAGCTCAGTTGGTAGAGTGCTTGCCTTGAAAACCCAAGGCCCTGGGTTCAATCCCCAGAACTGAAAAAAAAAAAAAAAAAAAAAAAAAAAGAAACAAAAAAAATCTAAAAGGTAAGGATTCTTTAAACATGACTACCATACCATTATCACCCTAATAACACATTAACAATAATTTCTCCTATTATCCAATGCCTAGTCAGTGTTCAAATTTCCTTAAATATCTGGTGACTGCCTAACTTTGTGCAAATCAGGGTTTTGATGAGGTCCTTGGTTGCAATGAAATTGTATCTCTTAAACCTTTAGAGGCTCAGCCTCCTCACCTCTCTTCCCCCAACACAATGTATTTGTTGATCACACTGGGTCATTCATCCTATAGAATTTCCTGCCATCTGGATTTTCACAATTCCCACCTCCCTCTATCATTTAACATAGTCCTCTGTCTGCTGTATTTCCTGTGAGTTGCTACTTAGATCTAGAAGCTTGACCAACATCAGATTCAAATTTAATTTTTCTTTTTATGGCTAAAGCACTTGTAGGTGTCACTGTGCATATCTATTAAAGGTATGTGATGTCTGCTTTCCTCATGTCATGTAAGCAGCCATGTGAACTACTGCCACATCATTTCCCTAAGGGTGCCATCTGGCAATACTTTACTTTCTGTCATTCCTTTTTCATTTATTAGCTAGACTGCCCTTATCGACCCTGAGGCACAGTTTGTGTAAGAGAGATAGGATAGATGCTTGGTTCTTTTCCTTTCTGAACTAATTTTTCAAGTTCAAGTTAATTCCAAGCGGATATACTCTAAAGGTGATCACAAGGGTTTGTTAGATTTTTGTGGTTTTGTTTGTTTGTTTTGTTTTTGTATCATATTGAACCCATGGTGTAAAAATATCTAATGCATTCTAAGCATAGGGTTATTTTTATTGCACAGATTGTCCCTTTTTTGGCCAACAGGAGCATCTTTAGGTTGGCTCTTGTATTCCCTGCCCTTTTTTTCCCCTTCGGTAGTAGGGATTGAGCCCAGGGGTGCTTTACCACTCAGCTACATCCCTAGTCCTTTTTATTTTTATTTTGAGATAGGGTCTTTCTGAATTGCTGAGGGTCTCACAAAGTTGCTGAGGCTGACCTCAAACTTCCAATACTCCTGCCTCGGTCTCCCAAGTTGCTGGAGTTACAGACAAGTGCCACACGGCACCTAGCTCTTGTATCCTTTTACACAATGAAAGCACCAAAAAAAACCCACTCTGGATGCGGAACTCATGCAAGAGATTTTATTAAGAGATACAGATGTCTGCCTGTAGGGTGAGGTGGAGGGGAGTGAGAGAGTGAGTGAGAGTGAGAGAGAAGAGAGAAAGATAGAGTGAGAGTAAGAGTGAGAGAGGGAGAGAGAGAGAGAGAGGGAGAGAGAGAGGTGGATGACCAGAGTGTCCACTCTCAGGGCTTGGGGAGAGAGAGAGAAAATGGTCAGGGAGCTTCTCTTAAGTAGTTTGAATTTTGCGGACTAGTAGCCATTGGACCAATGACCTACCAGGAGGTTCTGGGGCTGACAAGCTGGGTTGTAAGATGGGAGGGGGAGGAATACTAGGGGCAGCTAATGCCAATACACAACATATTCTCATTTGTATTTTATTACTTCCTTGGTTTCTGGTAGGATAAGATATTCCAGCCTCTTCTTACTGTCAGGCCTCAGATCTGGAATCATCCATTTTACAAGGAGCTCTGTAGCAATTTTGGGGTGCTAGAGATGCTTGTTGCTACTTGACTGGTGATTGATTCTAGGCATTTTCAGTGGACAGAACAGGGTAATAATTTTTGTTTCTTAAGAGAAAATGTTTGAGTCAGGTGTGGTGATGCATACCTGTAGTCCCAGCTCAGGGACAGTGAGTGTGGGCAATATAGCAAGACCTCATATCTGAAGGGGGGGGCACAACGACGACGACTTAATAAGTTTATATGTTGCTTCCAATTCAAATTCAGATAAAAGAATTTTTACTTTAGCAACTGTATAGCTAAATCTTTTTTCCAGTGCTGAATATTAAGCTCTCAATGACACGAATGCAAACACTCCTTTGTTTAACTTCACAACTCACACATAATAGTCTCAGAAAAGCGATATCAATGTTACTACCTATAATACAGTGACTTTGGAGTTCAAAATCATTTTGCAGGTCTTCTTGTCTTTATGGTATATCTCACTAGAAATAAACAAATTTTATGTTTTAAAATCACACAGAGTGATTTTTAAAATCAAATCACTCTGTGTGATTTTAAGATTCATCTCTGTGTATATGACCCAAACTCCATACATAGATTCATTGGTTTCATTTTGCTTTTGATTTTAAAAGTTCACTTAAACTGATGGAACTTCAAATCAAAGCCAGTGTGATGCATTGGGTATATTAATTACACACCATTTGAGTGTGTCAATAATAGGCATTTGTACTTACGGCTCCATGCACAGAATCCAACATACAAATAAAGACCTGTTGTTGCTGGCTGAAATCGGGCTAGTGTCTAGTCCCAGTCACCTGATTTTCAGCTCAATTTGTAGATTTGTGTTCCCTTTTATAGGCACAAGTCTTCAATTTCATGATTTCTCTCAATAAGAACAAGTTTTAAAGGTGAAATTGTTTTCTCTAATATAATCTGTTATTGTATCTAGCAGTCAAATAAATGTAAAGTATAAGTTAAAAAAAAAGTTCACATAAACCTGTTTTGTGTATGATAATTCTGTAAAATATTTGCAAGATTCCTAAATCCAATCTACAAAAAAAGTGTAGTTAGACAAGTCTAGCTTTTGTATTAATCTTCTCCATTCTGTTTCATCCCCCCACACCCCACAAGTAATCATTTAAAAAGAGAATTGTAGTTTATTTTTATTTAATTAATTAGTTATTATTATTATTGTGTGTGGTCCTGGGGATTAAACCCAGGGTGCTCTACCACTGAGCTAGATCCCTAACTTTTTAAATCTTTTTTAAAAATTTGAGACAGGGTTTTACCAAGTTGTTCACACTAGTCCTGAAATTGAGATCTTCTTGCCTCAGCCTCCCAAGTAGCTGGGATTATAGGTGTATGTGTAATTGTGCCCAGCTGTCTATCCATTTTTAAAAATATGTGCATCATTAGTTAAATAACAGCTTACTGTATTCACTTTTCTCTACACTATTTTTTCATTTATGTGTTAGTCAGTTTTCTGTTACTAAAGCAAAATACCTGAGATGATTAAGTTAAAGGGAAAAAGTTTATTTTGCTTCATAGTTTTGGAGGTTCCAGTCCATGATCAATTGACCTTGCGGCTTTGGGCCTGTAAAGAAATGGCACATTATGGTGAAAGCGTGTGGTATAGCAAAGATACCTCATCAGCCAGGAAGCAAAAAAGAGCAAGGAGGGTGTGTGTCAGGGGGATCTCCAAACCCCTTCAAGGGCATGCCTCCAATCACCTAAACACCTCCCTCTAAGCCCTGCCTCTAAAAGGTCCCACCACCTCCCTACAGTGCCTCCCTGGGGACAAAGATTTCAACATATAAACCTTTGGAGGACATTTAAGATCCAAACTCTAGCAACTTAATGATATCCTGGAGTTGATCGCTCCTCTGAGGATATACACTTTTTATTCAGCTAGTTCCCTACTTGATGAGCTTTTGCGTTGACTCTAGACTTTTCCTACTACGTATAAATAGTGCGGTAATTAAAAGCTTTGTGCACAGGCCTTTTCATATTTTCACCATTGTATCTTTAGAACAGATTCCTAAAAGTGAGACTTAGGGGTCATAAGATAAATGAATAAGTAATTTCACTAGATATTGCTACATTTCTCTCCACGGAGGTCGTATCATCTTTCCTTCCTCTAGCCTTCCCATCAGCAATGTCCGTTTTCTCACACACTCACCAACAGGTTATACTTTCCAATTTGAGATGTTTTAATCTATCTGATAATTGAGACATGTTTTTCAGGGCACTTGGACTTTGCATTTTGCTTATGAGTGAAGTTAAGTGACAATAAGCTAAGGGGTCATTGCATTTCTTTTTCTGTGAGCTGCCTAATGTAAGACTGTGAGTCTCTAATGTAAGACTCTCACATCATTGTGGGATTTTTAGTCTTTTTAAAATTTATTTTTAGAAGCTTCCTTTATATTAAGACTAGTAATTCTGTGTCTGTGATATATAAGTTGCAAAATATACTTTTTTTAGTCTATTGCCTTTCCTCTCTACTTACTGTGTTTTGTTTTTTCTATAGAAGAATTATTTTTATTTTCACATAATTAGATTTATTAAACTTTTTCTTATTGCTTCAGGAATTTGGACCACGATTAGCAGTTTTCCCCATTTCCAGGTTTTAGAAGAATGAATTGATGTTTCCTTTTAGTGTCTATATATTTTCATTTTTTACAATTTTTCTGTTCCATTTGGAATTTATCCTGGAATTTACAAGTTGAGAAATGGATCCAATTTCACCTTTTCCTCACATGAATACTCACTCATACAATTACCCCTGATTAAAAATACTCAGGAGGCTTCAACAAACATTGATTTTCCTCCTTCTTGTCTGGAAATCCTTGTCTGTGGTTATGTTGAAGTGGCCAGAAAGTGTAAATTTATAGCTTCAGTGTGCTGCTGTTTTAAAGCTAGATGATTTAAATTTCAGAAGGACCATTTTAAATGAAGGTTTGCTGTTGTTAAAGGCTTTCTTTTCTTGGAAATATGAATGGTCAACCAATATAAGGAAAAATGTTCAACTTCTCTAGCAATTAGAGAAATACAAATTAAAACCACACTGAGATTCCATCTCACTCCAGTCAGAATGGCAACTATTAAGAATGCAAGCAACAATAAGTGTTGGTGAGAATGTGGGGGAAAATGTTCACTCATACATTGCTGGTAGGGCTGCAAATTGCTGCAACCACTCTGGAAAGCAGTATGGAGATTCCTCAGAAAACTTGGAATGGAACCACCATTTGATCCAGTTATCCCACTTCTTGGTATATACCCAAAAGACTAAAAATCAGCATACTACAGTGACATGGTCACATCAATGTTTATAGCAGCTCAATTCACAATTGCTAAGTTATGGAACCAACCAAGGTACGCTTCAACAGATGAATGGATTAAGAAAATGTGTTATATATACACAATAGAATATTACTCAGCCTTAAAGAAGAATGAAATTATGGCATTTGCAGGTAAATGGATGGAGTTGGAGACTATCATGCTAAGTGAAATAAGCCATTCTCCAAAAAGTAAAGGCCGAATGTTCTCTCTGTTATGCGGATGCTGACCCATAACAAGGGAGGGTAAGGTGGGGAAGAGTAAAAGTCCATTGGATTAGACAAAGGGAAATAAAGGCAAGGGTGAAGAGATGGGAATAGAAAAGACAGTAAAATGAATCAGACATAACTTTCCTATGTTCATATATGAATACAGCATTAGTAAAACTCCACATCAAGTACAACCGCAAGAAGGGGATCCTAATTAGAATAAGTTATACTCAATGTATGTATAACATGTCAAAATACACTCTACTGTCATGTATATCTAAAATGAACAAATAGTAAAAAAAAAATTTAAAAGGCTTTCTCTTCTCTTTTGATCCCCCACCAGGCCTCTGTGGCAGAATATTATCTTTCTCACTGTGCAGATGAAGAAAGTGAGTTTCAGACTCACAGGCTTGCCCAAGCTCACCTTATGGCATCCACCACTTTCCTGCCCCAGTGCTCCTCCCACACTCAGGCCAGGACCAGACTATGGTGCAGTGGAAGAGCACTGTCTGGGGTCACATATCCTGCCCTGTGGCTTCCAAGCGGTGTGATCTGGGACACATCTCGTGACCCCTCTGGACCTCACTTTGCTCATCTGTATGTAGAGGGGTGATTGGAAATAGAGCTGTTTCTCAGTGCCTCCTGTTTCCACATTCCCAGTTCTGATTGCCATTCATGGTATGGCCAATGTGTGAATATCCCCACTCACCAAGGGTTCCTGGGGCTTTCTCTCCCAAACAAAACAAAGTCAGGGTCTTTTAAAAAAAAACTTTCTGAATATAAACTCAAAATGTGAAATGTATATTTTTGAGACACACATGCTTCCTGAAACATACTTTCCCCATGACAAGGCTCTCTGAACTTTCTCCTGCCCTAAGATTCTATGGTTCAATGAATCTCACTGGGAATTGGGGACCTGCTATCTCAGTTATGATGGAATTGGTACGTTTCTCCCAAAGGAAAGAAACAGTAATATACAACTCCTATTTTCCTATTTCTTTGAAGTGGAATGGTAGGAATTACAGACCTTGCACATGTCACAGAACTATGTTCACTAAGTTCCATTCTGCTGGGCCCTGTCCGTGGACCTGAGGGGTGAGCTGGTCATGCTCTCTGCACTCAAGGAGGCATCAGTTCTATGGGAGAAGCGAACATGGGGGCAGACAGCATTAGGTAAGTGTGGTTCATGCTGTGGCAGAGACCTCACAACATACTTCAGAAGAACTTACACATAATGTGTGGGTAGGAGAATCCAGAGCCCTTCCTGAAAAGGCAACAGACCTTGAGCTCTTTAAGGAAGAGTGGGACCCAGGTGCAGTGATGTGACACCTGTTATCCCAGTGACTGGGGAGGTTGAGGCATGAGGACTGCAAGTTAGAGGCCAGCCTCAGCAACTTAGGGAGGCCCTAAGCAACTTATTGAGATCCTGTCTCAAAAAAATAAAATAAAAAAGGGCAAAAGAACTGGGGATGTGGCTCAGTCGTCAGGTGTTCCTGGGTTCACTCCCCAGTACCCAAAGAGGGGGAGGGAATAAAGAGAGAGAGAGAGAGAGAGAGAGAGAGAGAGAGAGAGAGAGAGAAAGAAAGAAAGAAAGAAAGGAAGGAAGGAAGGAAGGAAGGAAGGAAGGAAGGAAGGAAGGAAGGAAGGAAGAAAGGAAGGAAGGAAGGAGAACGAACAGGAGTTAATGGGGTAGAGAATGGGAAAGGGATGCCAGGCTGAGGAGGTTCACTGAGAGCCTTCTCTTTTTGAAGCCTTTACATACTAAATTTCAGTTAATCTCTACAGCTACCTTTCAAGTTAGCTAGTATTCACCTTTTATAAGTCAGAAGACCAAGGTCTTAGAGTGCCTAACAGTCTACCTGTGGTTACACAGCTAAAACTTTCTGATTTGGAATTAAATTCAGAATTAAAATCCAGATAAATCTGACTTTGATGCTCATGCTCTATAAATTCCTTAGTATAAAAATGTTTCTAAGCCATCCGCCAGGCAATCCTTTCTCTTAGTAATGCACACTCAACTGACTCCTTAGGAGAACCAAGCCTAAGAACCACTCAGCTTTTTAGGAGAACCAATCTTTTTACTTACTGTTTATTGCTGTCTGATACCTACAAACTGGTTTAGTAGAAGTCTGTCTGACACAATGTTGTAATAAAATCAGGCACGGAAGATGGCCCACTGCCCTAAGAAACAGCATGGAAGATTACTTACTGATCACTCTTGTACTCTTGTACTTTTCATTTAGATATGAAACAGTTTTAGAATAAGTATTTGTATCCTCCCATTTCAGTCAAGGTCCCCAAGACTGAAGACTAAATGAAAGGTGCCAAATATTCCCACTTTCCAAATCTATGCAGAGCTTGCAGAATGGGTGCTCAGGCTTCAGTTTTGTAAGATTTAGTTTCCTACCTATTTCCAGGACCAGAGAGGATGTCCTTGAAGAATTCAAGACCAAGGAGGTGACCTGAGCAGCTTGCTCCCAGCAGAGCAATGGGAGGTGTGTTTCCGTGGATACAAAGATGCACGAGTGTTGACCCGGGACCAGGTATAGTCCATGGGAATGGACCAGACCTGGGTCAAGTTTCTGTCCACAGGAGAGGGCTTCCTGGAAGAGAGATGGAGCCCTGTGTTGAATAGCATCCCATGCTCAGGTCACAAAGTGAAAAACCTAAGAAAAGGCATTGTCCATGTGGCAGATGGGGCAATGAAAAATTCTCAATGAAAATACCTTTGAGAAATTCAGAAACGAATTCTTCAAGAGAAAGAAAAAGCTGTGAACTTTCTTCAAGCCCAGAGAGCCAATTCACCAAGCTGTAACCATGAAATCAGCTCTTTTCTCTCCTTTTCTCTGCCAGCCCTATACATTTCCAGCCAAACCCTAGCAGAGCAAGAGGCAGCCTCTTGAGGTTCCGGGAGGGACACACCTGGGAATTCCCTGGGATACTAATGAATGCCACCAAACATCCCCATTTTCCAACGCTATGCAGAACTTGTTGATAAGCTCTTAAAGCTGCACCGTAAACATTCTGATACTTTGACAGAATTTTCGGTTTACTTTTTTTCTTTCTTCACTAGACTTAAGAATACCTCATATTTCACAGGCCAAATTTATCTCTGCACACATTTCTAGGTAAACAAACTCATATGACTACAAAAGAATTTCAAGTCAGATAATTAATAACATTATCTTCTATTCATAAATGTAGAAAGGCGATCAAGGATGGCCCAAAATGAATAAACCTGAAAGACTCAAAGAAAATGACTCAGATAAAGAAATTAAGACAAATGACCCAGAAACAGATGTGCGAGTAATAGAACAAATTTTCCCTCAACTGGCTGTAGGCCAGAAAGGACAAAGGGAAAGTTCACCACCAGACACTTCCTGAAATTTCAGTACTCCAAAGGTCAAAGAGAAAATCCCCAAAGCATCCACAGGGGAGAGAAAATAAAGCAAAACAAAAAAACTACAAAGACAGAATCAATTGGACCTACCCAAGTATGCACTAAACTTAGCAGCAGGAACCTCTGGTTTAGTCTTTACAGTCTCTGAGGTTTCCTGTCCTCTGTAAATTCAAGAGATTGGACCAACTGACTTTTGGTACTTTTCCAGCTCTGACCTGCTGTGAATTCTTGTTGCCAATCTCCAAAGCTGACCTATCCACTAGAACTTTCCTGATGAACCCGTCCAGGCCAATCAACTCCATCACTCTGCAATATACACAGTTGACTTTTTACTGCCCTTTGCTTTAAATGAATGAGGATGTGGGCTGACTGCCTGGACGCACGCTGATTCATCAACTCAGCCTTATTTCTTAAGAACAGGAATAGTGCTTTCAGGTTAAGTGCACTATAGATAGAAAACATACAACGTGTGTCTACCAGGCTAATCAATCAGCAAATTTTTATGAACATCTACGTTGTGTCTCACATCATGTTGAATCATAAGATTCTGAGATCTCCTATTCCCGTTTTTCAGAGTGCATGAACTAGGAATCCAGTTTCATGTGAATGAATAGGTACTGCAGTAACAGATCGCATGGAAAATGCATGCCTAGGCAAAATTAAACATTTCCCCTCCTTGGGAGTTTTCAGGTCTTTATTTGGGAACTTCCATTCGTTGGTTCCTCAAAATGTACAGAATTCCAAAATGTACTGATTGCCAAAATTGTACATGCATTTCCCAAATGTACTGGATCATAGGGTGAATTTACTCACCAACTCAAGAAAGCAGAGTGAGTCCCTCCATCTAATTACTGGTTTAAAAAAATGCAGTGGTTGAAAATGGAAATGACACCAGGAAAATTCAATTTCTTATATCCAAAATATGAGGTCTTTAAAATAAACGACCAGTTTCTTCAACAACAAAGAAATAACCCTAATAGGAGCAGATGGAAACAGTTATAGAATAAGAGACTTAAGGAAAAAAAACACTGCTTATAATATGTGGGTTGTTTTGGAAAATGATTCAAATGGGGGTGTAGCTGGTGATAGAGCACATACCCGCTTGTGAGAGGCCCTGGGTTCAGTCTTCAGTCTCCTTTCTGCAAACAAAACAAAACAAAACAAAAAAACAGGAAGCAAAAGCCAAATACAGAGATTTTTGAGATAAACTAACAAAACTGAACACAAACTGGGTAAAAAATATTGTTCTAAAATTTCAATACTTAAAATAATTAAATAAAGTACTTATTCAATAATTGAAATTTAAAATGTCATAATTTAATTATTAAAAGTAAATACTTAAAATTAAATGTTATTTAAAATTTTAATTATTGTTTGATTACTGTTCCTTTTGTTGGGTATGATTATGATATTATGGTTGTTTTATTTGTTAAAGATAGACATACTGAAGTATGTACAATGATAAAATGTGTGTCTTTTTGTGGGGGGTTGTATACCAGGGATTGAACTTGGGGGCACTTGACCACTGAATCACATCCCCAGCCCTATTTTGTATTTTATTTAGAGACAGGGTCTTGCTGAGTTGCTTAGCACCTTGCTTTAGCTAAGGCTGGTTTTGAACTCTCAATCCTCCTGCCTCAGCCTCCTGAGCCTCTGGGATTACAGGCATGTGCCATTGGGCCAGCTTATGTCTAGCATTTTCTTTTAAATGTATACTAAGCTAAACATATACTAAAATAACTCCTTGAGATGAGTGCTCATTGATGGGTATGTAACTTTATAAATATTTATTTATCCTTTACACTCAAGATTTATGCACTTTCTGCAAGTAAATTCTATTTCAAAAATTGTACAAAATATTTAAATCATTGCATTTTTGGTTCACAGATAATTCATATAGATTGTTTTTAAAAAGTCAGTTTATATGCAAGAGTGCAAAATATACCTTTCTCTCCTGACCTCCACTGACCTGTTCCTTTTCTCAGATGCAAAGAGTTACCAGCATTCATTTGGAGGTATTTATATGCATGTATGAGTGTGTGTTTGCAAAAATGTCTTTGAGATAATTCCATGTTAATGGACATAAATTTACTAATTTTTAATAGTTACATGTTACTTCTTTGTGTGCATTGCCTTATTTTATTTGCCTAATCACTTAGTGCTTGACACATAGGCAGTTTAAGTTTTTGTGACTCCACATAGTACTTCAGTCTCTCTCCTATGGCACGGTGCTATCAGGAAGTAGGAGTAATTCTGTGATTGGGTATCTTTAGGAATGTTACCTAGTGGGTAGGAAGAATAAATTAGGGATAAAACTGTAATAATAAAACCACGCAGTTTCTTATATCAGCCAGAAACAGGGGGATATTTGGCTATTTTTGTAGGTTTGTGAGTATTCTGGTTTCTGTGCTCAGAAATGATTGGTACATTGTCTTGTTTCTGTCTTGTTCTTTGTAGGCACAGAGTGACTCTGTCTGGTGTTATTGTTTTGTGAAAACGTTTATGTTTAACAGAATACCTTGACCTCCCTGTGAGTGTCAGGCCAGATCCTGGCTACTTTTCTTTTTCTCAATAATTAAGACTTGGGGCTGAGGATATAGCTCAGTTGGTAGAGTGCCTGCCTTGCAAGCACAAGGCCCTGGGTTTAATCCCCAGCACCACCACCACCAAAAAAAAAAAAAGGAATTAAGACTCATTAGTTTGCAAATGTGAGAAAACCAGAACCCCTTGGACTTGGGCAAAACATAAGCCAGCCTAGGGCTGTTTCTTCTTGCTTGGAAACAAGCCAGGTGTCCTTCCTTACACCAATCCCTGAAATCAAGGAGACAGGTAAACTGATTGGCTTAATCCAATCATGAAATAGCCCTTGAGATGAAAACAGAAAGGAGGGATATGTCCCTCCAAGCCATGTGGAATAGGAGGTGGGGGAGGGGGTTGACTCCCTTAAGGAAATCAGGAGTATATGGTTTTCACTCAAAAAGGAGTAGATTCTTAAATTTATATGAAAGGGGACTAAAATAACTAAAACTATTTAAGAAAAATACACTGAGAGGAATCAGTCCATCTAACATCAAGACTTATTTAGCTACAGTGATCAAGACTGAGTATTGACCATGAAGGATTATCCCAATGCTAAGTACAAGACTTAATACGAGGTTCTTTAAATACATTATCCTATTTTCTACTTATATCTTTTTATAATTAAGCATAATAGTTGGATTCATTATGCTATGTTTGTATGTGCACATGACATAATTGGATCAATCACATTCCCCAATATCTTCTCTTTCTCGCCTCTTCCCTTCCCTGATCTGCTTGCTCTACTCTACTGGTTTCTCTTCTCTTATTATTATTATTGTTTTTGTTTTTGTTGTTATTATTTTAATTGGTAATTATGTATATAAATGAGATTCACTGTAGTAAATTTGTACATGGACACAACATAATTAGGTAGATTTCATTCCCCAAGACTTCCTCTAGCTCTCCTCTTCTCCTTCCCTCTCAAGCCCCTTCCTCTACTCTATTGGTCTCCCTGATATTTTGTTAGATCATTTTTTAATTCCTTTCTCTCTTTCTCTGTCTTAAGCTTCCACATATGGGAGAAAATATTTGACCCTTGACTTTCTTAGTCTGTCTTATTTCATTTAACATGATGTTCTCCAGTTCCATCCATTTACTAGCAAATGACATAATTTCATTCTTCTTTATGGTTGAATAAAACTCCATTGTGTATGTATACCACATTTCCTTTACCAATTCATCTGTTGACAGACACCTAGGCTGTTTCAGTAACTTGGTTATTGTAAATTGTGCTGCTATAAATATTGATACATATGTGTTACTATTCTATGACGATTTTAGAACTTTTGGATAAATACCAAGGAGTGTAATAATTGGATCATGATAGTTTCATTCCTAGTCTTTTGAGGACTCTCCATACTGCTTTCCAAAATGGTTGTGCTAATTTGCAGTCCCAGCAACAATGTATCCTTGCCAGCAATTATTATTATTTGCATTCTTGATGATTGCCATTCTTATTGGAGATGAAACTTTAGCGTAGTTTTGATTTGCATTTTCCTGATTGCTAAGGATGCTGAACATTTTTTCAATCAACAAATGGATGCATGATCTCAACAGACATTTCTCAAGAGAAGAAATACAACAGCCAACACATGTATGTTCACATCCTTAGCAATCAAGGAAATGCAAATCTACTGATACATTTTACAGGTGAAGTCGTTGAAGCTCTGAGCAATTAAGTAGCAGAGTTGAAATCTGAACACTTACTATCAGTCTGATCCCACAGCCTCTGTTCAACTACTTCAAGGCACTAACGTATGAGTGAGCAGAAGGACGCAGAGCTACAAAGATGGCATGAATGGAAGGGAATAGGGAACAGAAGAGGAAGAAGTTGGATACAGTGGGGTGAGATTAAGAAAAAATTGAAACAGAGATGTGTGCTCTTTGTGCAGGGAAATGAAATGGTGAAGGCTGAAAGTAACATGAAAAATAAATTAGTTGGGAGAGAATGAAGGTTGAGAAATTAGCAAAACAGGAAATTTACAAAAAAAAAAAAAAATAGCAAAGAGACTTTAACCATTATCCAGTAGGAATAATTGAGGATTTTCTGTCAAGAGTAAGCAGTGGATGGATGTAAGAAATCTTTATTTCATTTATTGAATTTTGTGCATATTTTAATTCTAACTATGAACCAAACATGATGCTCACACTTTGCCCATATAGAGCTTACAAGAAGTACCAATAGGATTTGATAATGGAATGGAGAGTGGAGTGAAAGAAAAACAGAGATAAAATTGCTTACAATTTGAGCTGGAGTTTAGATTCTCAAAAATAAGGACAATTTTTATTTCTGATTTGATATCACTGAGATTTGAAATATACCTTTTTTTCTGATATTTCTTCTTAGATGAAAGGTTTACATAAAATAGAGTTAGTAAGAACACTATTATGGAAAATAAACAATTGTGATTTTTTAAAATTTGTCCTAATTAATTATGAATGACAGTGAATGCATTTTGACACATTGTACCCAAATGTAGCATAACTTCTTTCTCTGGCTGAACATGGTGGTGATTTCTTACATGTCAGTGTCTCTAACATTCTAGGTTAGAGAATTACTCCCTTCAGTTTAGTTTAGTTTCCTCAACAAAGTTTAGAGTTTAGTTTCCTCAACAAAATATATAGACTGATTGGAATTGAGTGGGGTCCAAATCTGGCTGCACATTAAAATCAACTGAGGGAATTTCCACACACCACCCAAACCTGGCCCTTCCCTAGGCCTGTTAAATAAGAACTTCTGTTGGTGGCACCCAGGCAGGGATATCTTATTTTTAACTTCCCCAGATGAGAATCATCTGCTACTTTAGATATTCTCTAATGTCCTTTTCACCTCTGAAGAAGTCTTGATTCTCAAAGTCAGCAAATTAAGCACATTTAATGTTGTATTTTGTAGGTTAATAGGGCAGTGAGTGGAAATGAGCTTAGGGTTTTGGTGATTATAAGCAATAAAAATATATTTACATTTCATAGTCCAATCCAAGGAGAAGAGTAACCCTAGGAAGAATTATCACCAAGTCCCTTTGGATCTTATCTGGCTTTCAAAAAGGAGAAGCACAGAAGCACATCTGGTGTTTGTGTGTTTGTATAGGCCACTCGTACTTATTTTACTGACATTTGAGGAAGTGCTGGGTTAATTCCTAACTCCAGAAAGGACTGTAATTGAGAATTTTTCTCCATTAGGTGGAGCTGTATCTTTGTTACAGGAGAATTCTATAAATTTACAAAAGGGATGGTTTATAGATGATGAATTTTAAAGTAAAACAGGAAAGAATCGTTTATTAAAATGCATGGTGTAAATTATTATTATTATTAATTTTTTTTGGTACTGGAGATTGAACCCAGGGACACTCAGCCACTGAGCCACATCCCCAGCCCTATTTTGTATTTTATTTAGAGACAGGGTCTCACTGAGTTGCTTAGGGCCTTGCTAAGTTGCTGAGGCTGGCTTTGAACTCGTGATCCTCCTGCCTCAGCCTCCCAGGTGCTGGGATTACAGGCGTGTGCCACCGCGCCCGGGGGTGTAAATTATTTTTAGAGTAGTATATTATTTCAAATATTTGAAATATCTTGAGTTAATCAACTTGACTTTGTCTAGGCTTCATTTGTCATATACTCTGTGGACATAAGCATACTTAATAAAACTTTGTTTTCTGTGACTTCCTTCAAAAAAACTTCGGTCATACTCTACTCTGGAAGTAGAGGTAGGAGGCTTGCTTGATACCAGGATTTTGGGGCAACATAATGAGACCTGTCTAGAATAATTAATTAATTAAAACCTATCTTTTTAAAAAAATTGATTGTAACCATTTCCCAAATCTTATTATTCTGAAATGACTACCCTTGATCTTGTATGCATTGGTATATTAAAGGTTTAGTATACAGGAGAATTACCTCTGTAGGCATGTTCTTTTTAATATACTTCCAAGAATTTGCTCTAGAACAGTCTCAATCTTTATAATGGTCTGCTAGGTCTTTCCCTGCTATGTCTTTTTATATCGAACCTGTTCCTTCTGATAACTTTGAAAACTGGATTTTGTTTTGCTTTTGTTTTTGGTTCTGGGGATTAAACCCAGGAGTACTTTACTACTGACCTATATCCCCAGCCCTTTATATTTTTATTTTGAGACAATGTCTCACTAAGTTACCCAGGCTAGCCTTGAATTCATGATCCTCTTGCCTCAGCCTCCTAAGTCTCTGGGATTACAGGTGTGCACCAGCTTTGAAAGTGGATTTTTGCTAAATTAATTACACACACACACACACACACACAATTTGTCTCTATTTTCCAACTTTCTAAAATCAACTCAAAATCTTATTATATACCCTCATGGTGTCGGCAAATCTGTGGTGATCTGTCTTGTTAATTAAGAAACTTGTAGTAGTCCATCAATTGTCCGTGTATAACATGCATCATATCAAAAGAGAAAACAGGTTTTGTTTAGCACCATTGTATGAAGTGGTCTGCTTACAATGGGTATCCAAATATGCACAGCAATATATATTAAATGACATTGATATTCAACACAGATTCAATCACATTATATGACTAATTTTGTATATTTGTTTCTAGTTAATATTATAATAATTTTCCCAGAAACTCAACTTTTAATGAGTATCTCACGTATATTTACCATAATTTTCTTAAATCATTCCTCTGTTGTTGGATAGTTCAGCTATGTCAAATTATTTTCTATCATAAACAGTGTGGCAATGAACTTAATGTTTTGTTTTTAAGCATTTGGGTTTCTTTAAGATAGATTTCCAGCAGTTGAATTGCTAGTTAAAAGGATGAGGAATAATATAAGTCTGTTGATACATATTGCTGCTTCTTTTCCAAGAAGATTTTCACATTATATTCTCATCAGGAGTGATATCAAAGTTGGTCTTGTCGGGCACCTAAATAGGGTGATTTCTTTCTTAACCGTTTTCAATTACTTTTTACTTGATATTTTCATGTGCCTTTGTGATTGTGGAAGCCCACTTTGAGATGGAGAGTCCATCAGTCAGGTCCCTGAAAGGTTATAGTAAATTAAATATCCTTGTCAATCTTAATGGATGTAAAAGCGTAAACAAGAAGTAAACATCTATTATATTGAACCCCTGAGATTTTAAAAAATTGTCTGTCTCTGAAGCACAATCTCGCTTATACTGACTGACTCCTTACAATCCAAGTGTGTATGGGAGAGTAGCCTCTTTCCTCATTAAAAGTCAGTAAAATATATGGGAAGTCTTATTCCTATGGATAGCTCCCTAGGATTTTTCACTTCTAAATCTTTTATGGCTCTTTTCTTCTGCAAAAAGCATATGCCATCTTTTCCCATGATGGTATCATGTCTATTTTTTTTTTTGTCTTTTTTTGTCAACTATTTTACCTCTGTTTAAAGGCAAGAAAAAGAAAGGTTTTTTTGATTATGTGCCAGGATGTAGATCAAAGCTGAGAGTGTGGTGCAGAGGAAGACGTTGAGAATTTGAATTAGGACTCATAGTATTTTCCTGTGGCAGTGTCTGGCCCCCATTTTTCCTTCACCCAGAGTCATTCATTGTTATCCTTTTAAAAGTCATGCTTGTTCATAACTAAGGGAAGTCAGGTTCCCTTCCTTGACTGATAATGAAGATGCAGATTTCTTTTGGTCTTTCTTTTTCCAATTCTCTAGTGCAGATTTTAAAGTATGAAATCCTCACCAACTGCTACACAATGCTACTGCCTGCATCTTTATAAAGTGCCAGATGTTAAGAATGTGCAGTTCACTGTTACTCTGCATGAAAGGCTGATGCTGAAATTGTTTCTTTTTGTGTGACTCTGACAGGTAGTATAGGCTGCTCTGGCCTCATTTGCTTCCCTCCCTCTCTCCCTACTTTCCTTCCTTCCTTCCTTGCTTCCTTGCTTCCTTCCTTCCTTCTGTCCTTCCTTTCTTTTTTTCTCTCTCTCCTACCCTTCCTTCTTTCCTTTCTCTAATAAAAGAGAGACAACTTCCAAAGTTGGATTAGATCTTGAAATATTTTCCTTTATTATCAAACTAAAGAAACAAACCAAAACATAATACTGTGGTTAATTTTTGTCTTGCATCATAAAAACCATCCTGTATATGAAGCTGCCTGGATTTTAGTGTTTGGGCATTTCAACCTTATTTGTGTGAGGGTCACACAGATATGATCATGCAAGGAAATACACATCGTATAGTGTTTAGAAAGAAGCTCTGGAAGAGAGAACCTGAGTTTGTATTCTGGGCTCTCCTCTAGGATGATGAAACCTATTCCAAAGATTTGCTATAAGCAAAAATGTGATGGTAACTGGAAAAAACGTTGATATTGATAATCTCCCTTAACTTTTAAAAGAAGGCTTCTAATTTGCTGACAACAGTGTGTAAAAATATGTAGGCTGGAAATGAGAAATTGGATGAAGAAAATGGAAGCAGAGTGGCTGGGGGCTCTCCGGGGAGTGAAGTGTGAAAGGAAAACCTGGGGATGGGGGGAGGGTGGAAAGCTTGCGTGGGAGGAGAGTCAGCTCTGATGAGGATGTCTGTGGCAACTGGCTGAGGCTATGAAGTTTAAGACTTTAAAATTTAGTTTTTAAAAATGCAAAGTACTGAGAATGACTATTTCTGCAAAACAGGCCAGAGCCCTAAATTCTTGCTGGGCTTGGGTTAAGACAGAGTCAGTCTGGGAAGAATGAGGTAGCAGCTCCTATCTTGATTATAAATGAAAACAGTGCAGTGCCTGACAGTTCAAGAGGGTCTAAAACCCCTCTCATTGTCTGAGAGAGATAAAGGTATTTTGTAAGGGGAACAACAGTGGACATTTGTGGCATTTGAACAGTGTTATATTGCAGCCCTCGGTGATATGGCAGTTAGAGACTGAAGTATCTGGCAATTAGAAATACAGTTAAAGAAGACATTGTTTCTTAAAGTCTGAGATTTGAACAATTGAAGATAGAAAGTCTGAGAATACAAGCACAGTATAAATGAATCAAATGCTGTAGTGAGGACTTAAGACTGGCATGTGATTTGGTCCTTTGTGGGAAACAGAGAGGCAGCCACATATGATGCTGAACTTGACTGTGAGAGAACACAAGATCTAGGCAGGACCAAGCCTTCCATCATACTCTTTCTAGTCATTTATGGCTAGTAGTTTCTTCTGAATTCCAGAGAGAACAGTTTGGGACTAACATAGTGTTCTGTAGTTCTTGTTGCTTTGTTTTGTGTGTGTGTATGTGTATGTGTGTGTGTGTTCTTTCTATGTTGGTGTTGTTCTGCTTTGGGGTTTGGAACAAATGTTTATTAATTTTATCATAGATCATTTCTTAGGGTGGGGTTGGTCCTTCTTAAAGTTTTTATAAAATTCTCCAGAAAAGACAATTAGGTCCTGTATTAACTTTTCATTGCTGTCCTCAAAATACCTGACAAGAAAAACATAGAGGAGGAAAAGTTTATTTTGAGCTCATGGTTTCAGAGGTTCAGTCCATGGATGGCCTGTAGTCTGAAGCAAGACAGAACATCATGGCGGAAGAACATGGTGGATAAAGCTGCTTAGCTCATGGCAGCCAGAAAACAGGGTAAGAAAGTGAGGTGCCAGGAACAAAATATAAACCCCCAAGGCATGCCCCCAATGACCCACCTCCTCCAGTCACACTCTACCTGCCTATAGCTAATACCCAGTATCCATTAAAATCTTTAATCCACCAATTGGATTAATCCACTGAGGTTATAGCTCTCATAATCTAATCATCTCACCTCTGAACATTCCTGCACTGACTCACACATGAGCTTTTGGGGGACACCTCATATCCAAATTATAATGGGTCTCTAACCTAGATGGACATAGATTAAATTGGTGAATAAGCTTTTGAATCCCAGAATGTAGAACTGGCAGAAAATCATCCTTATATAAACCTGTCTCAAGAAAACCTTTCTCTTCATCATGGTGCCTCTCATTGTGAATTGCCCTTCTCTGTGTGTCGGGTAGCCCAGGATATTTTTCAGTATCCCTTCCCCGGTTACAAAAGTGTTACATTGTAAAAAACACAGCATAGGAAAGCATAAAGAAAATGAAATAATACTTAATTACTTAATTTCACCACATAGAAATAAGCGTTCTGGTGCCATAGTTTAGCTATTGTTTTCTCTGATATGTGGATGCTAATTCACAAGTAAGGGGACGCACTAGGGAAGAATAGAGTTACTTTAGATTATTAGGTAGAGGGGAGTGAAGGGAGGAGAAGGGGTGTGGGGGTAGAAAGGCTAGTAGGTGAAACAGACATTACCTCATGTACATATAAGACTGCATGACCTACATGATCCTACAATATGTACAATCAGAGAAGTGTGAAATTACACTCCATTTATGTATGATTTATCAAAATGCATAAATGCATTCTACTGTCATGTATAACTAATTAGAACAAATAAAAAATTAAAAAAGAAATAAGCATTCTGTGTTCTAGAAGGTTTAACACTGAATTTTAGAAATTAAGTTGATGAACTCGATAAAAGACAATTCTGAAAATGAAAGATTTGTCCTTAGCCAAGACTGAGGCATATATGTCCCTTAAAAATCCTTCAGATTTACAGAATTCCTCAGTCTTTTTGATTATCCCCTAAGTACCATGGGTTATTTGAACATTTGATTTATTAAAATCATCTTTACTTACTTGCTTGCTAAATCTGTTTGACTATGTAGAAAGATAGCAATTGTTCTAAGTGTTCTGTCAGCTGATACATGTGTGCGAAAAAACAGAGGAAAGTATTCTCTTCTTTTTATCATAAAAAATGGGACATCTTTTCTCCTTTTACTACTATATACCATTTATTCCAAGTCACTGTTTTCAAAATGTTCCTTCACCTCTCTACATGTTGTTTTCATTCTCTGGGTAGCTTTTCTGACTTAACTCTGAGAAATAAGATGGACTTGAATGGAGAATATAATTTTAAATAATTAGGACTTGATATATTGACACATCTGACTCTTAAAAATTAAAACATATCTGACTCTTAAACTCTGGGCTGGGGATGTAGCTCATAGGTA
This sequence comes from Glaucomys volans, assembly GCA_020662805.1. NCBI lineage: Eukaryota > Metazoa > Chordata > Mammalia > Rodentia > Sciuridae > Glaucomys > Glaucomys volans. Next base: position 182,176 of record JAJEJO010048844.1, on the reverse strand, counting down.
GAGCACTTGCCTATCATGTGTAAGGCACTGGGTTCAATCTCTAGCACTGCAAAAATAAAATTAAAAAAATTATTAAATTTTATGTGCAGTCACAAGACATGAAGCCCACTAAGGAGTACATATCTACTTTAGGACATTTGGTGTGATATTTTGGTGAGCTTAATCACAGAATGACTTGCAAAAAAAGATAAAATTTAGCAAGAACAATATTTCCTGGGCTGTTTAACCCCATCTATTGGAGAGGAGCTAGTCTAGAGAGAATTCCCCAACTCTTTCAGATTAGCCTGTAAAACTTATTTAATTGGATTCATTTTCTCATGTACATTTGACTTACTAATTAGTTTTCACTGATCACCATTTAGAACTCTCCTTTCCTACATACTCACAAGCTAAATTATCTCTATGGAGAGGATGTGGGGTGTTTGCCTGTAATTCCAGCTACTCAGGAGGCTGAGGCAGGAGGATGGCTAGAGCCCAAGAGTTGGAGGCCAGTTTGGGCAACATAGCAAGACCCCTTCCCCCCAAATTATAAATAAAGAAATAAGATATCATTAGTATATTTCATTTCTTAGTCAACCAAACAAGACAAATTCCTGATGTAGAAAACATGATATTTAGTCTAGCATGGTGGTACATGCCTGTAATCCCAGCAACTCAGGAGGCTTAGGCTGAGGCAGGAGGATCACAAGTTAGAGGTCCACCTGGGCAAATTAATGACACTCTGTCTCAAAATGTAAAATTAAGAGGGGCTGGGAATGTAGCTCAATGGTAGAGCAACCTTGCATCCAACTCCAGTACAAGAAAGAAAGAAAGAGAGAGAGAGATAGAGAGAGAGAGAGAGAGAGAGAGAGAGAGCGCAAGAGAGAGAGAGAGAGAAAGGAAGAAAGAAAGGAAGAAAGAAAGAAAGAGAAAGAAAGAAAGAAAGAAAGAAAGAAAGAAAGAAAGAGAGAAGGAGGGAGGGAGGGAGAGAGGAAACTTAATTTTGAGCTAAACTAAAAGGAAAAACAAAATCAAAACCAAAAACCTTGGACCAGATTTTTCTTCAAAGGACTGCTTTAAAACCAAATCTTATCATTTCTAACAATAATCATCTTTCCAACAAGGAAAGATACATTGGATTTTGAATGCATCTTTGCTGTTGCTGTGTTTGGGAAGAAAAACGCATCTTATTAAAGCATCTTCAGCTGGCATTTTTCATGAATTGATGGACATCTGTTCAGCCTGGGTATTGTGCAGCTCAAAACACATTTATTCTCTCAGCATTCTTAAGGGGCTCTGTGCACTCTCTGGATGCCAAAGATAACATCAAGATCAGCAATTTCTCATAAATCATTGGAACATGGAACATGAAACAAGAAGAAGAAACTAGGAATTCAATAATAAATATGGCAAGGTGCACAAACAAAAGAATTGAAACCAGATGAAAAGGAGCCTTTTAGTACAGAAGGTCAAGAAGCCCACTGCCCTGCCCCCTCAACGCCTCAGGATAACCCTCTGATTGTGCTCTCTCCAGCCTTAGCTTACTCAGAGTTGGTTTTGGAATATTTATATGATGGATTTAAGACTTTAACATACAACTGAAAAATTAGTGTGGTTTATTTTAGTTTGCTCAAAGCCCCAGGCCATTATGCAATGTACGGAAAATTGTGTTTATTGTACTTTTCAGAGATCCGTGCCCATATGCCTTGAAACACGTTCTAGCAATGTGTATATAAATACAGTCCAATTTACATTATATATATATAGTTTTCAAACATGAAGTTACACACACAATAAAGTAATGTGGCAGTTGGTCTTTAAACAAAAATGTCAGAGTTTCTCAGGAGCCATCTTTGGACAATATACTTGTTTGTACAGGGTTCATGTAAATATGCTCTGGGAATATCTGAGTCCTGAAAAGCTGAGTCCATTAATTAAAATATCCTCTATGGTGACAAGTCATCCTTTGTCAGTGGGTTTCAACTTGTGAAACCATCATTTGGTGACAATTATGGTAAATGATGTAGGTGGAATGGTTGTTGAAAACAATGTGGAATAATTAATGATGAAAGTGGTTTTGAAAGCATTTCCAAAGAAAAGGGTTGAAATATGACCCATGTTTCCCTGTGTGATTATTCAATAATGTACGTTCAACATTGGGATTTTTTTGGACTTTTTTTTTTTTATTATAACAAATAGCCTCATTTTATTCTGAATAGTTTAATTTTTTAATATGTATTTTTTTAGTTGCAGATGGACACAATACCTTTATTTTATTTATTTTTATGTGGTGCTGCGGATCAAACCCAGTGTCTCACACCTGTGAGGCAAACACTTTACCACTGAGCCACAACCCCAGCCCTTTAATTTTAAGTATAGGAGGTGAGTACAGTGTTTTTTGTTTGTTTTGGTACTGGGGATTGAACCCAGAGGTGCTTTCACCACTGAGCTACATCTCCAGTCATTTTAAGTTTTTATTCTGAGACAGGGTCTCGCTAAGTCTTTTAGTGCCTGGCCAAGTTGGTGAGGCTGGCCTTGAACTTGTGATCCTCCTACCTCGGAGTCCCTGGTTCTAGGTTTACAAGTGTATACTATACTACAGCACCTAGTGGTGAGGAAAGCACACTTTTAAAAGACATCTAATTTTTATAGAGTAAAGAACTTAGTAAATAAATCAATAATCCACTGTAAGTTCAGATTTATAAAACTTTATGTATACTTTTTTTAAATTTTCAAATGATTTCATGGCATATTGTATGATTAAATTAAATAATCTTTAAGAAACTGAGGTGATTCATTTTGGTCCCTTCCTAACCTCTTTAAAAATATTGTTTACCCTTGACTTAAGTTCCCCATTTTGGGCTATCAGAACAGAACCTTTGTAACATAGGGAGAGCCACCTTGCATCCACTTTTTTCAGTACCCCCAGGACTCCCTCCCATGTGGGGGGACACCTGCCCTCACGGTGACCATTCAAACACCTGACACCATTTTGTTTCTGGGTGTCTCACTGCACAGGTAGGTGGGCGCCTGTACATGGCAGGATGTGGCTCTGGGTCTGACCCTTGCACTTACCAACAGTTTGATCTCATTCAAGTTGCTCCACTGTTCTTTTTAGTTTTCTTGTGGCCAAATTAGAAATTACTGTACCTCCTAATTTATGGGCTGTGCATTTTAATAAGTTGCATTTAAAATGCTGCAAAGAGCTTCTGGTTCCTGGCAAATATTGGTAAACATTTACTATTATTTATACACTAAAACAAATATACAGAATAAGCCTTTTGCTATGTGGTTGATTCTATGTATTCAACTAACCGTACATTGAAAACATACCCCAATTGCATCTTACTGAGAACACAGGGATTTTCTTATTCTTGTCATCATTTCCAAACAATACAGTGTAGCAATTATTTACATAGCATTAACATTATATTAGTTATTATTAGTAGTCCAGAGATTATTTAAAGTACAGGGGAGGATGTGTGCAGGTTCTATGTGTGAAAATGAAAACATTCCATTTTCATTCCACATATAACCTGGAAACAAGGAACATTACATATAAACAACATTGAAAGAGCCTGTCAGAATGGCTTCTGGAGGCCATCAGGAAGAAGGACTTCCATAACATTCCAGGTGCAGTCTAGGAATATGAACTTTGGCCCCCTTTGTAGACTTTGAGAACAGATAATGACACTATGCCCATAGACTCAAGAGTGAATCAAGAGGTCATCCAATTCTTGTTTACAGACATTTTTACTAAGTATGTATGTTCTTTTCTCTATCTTTTATTGGTCATGGAGCATGGGGTTTTTTTCTCACTTGCAACAGAAATTCCCAACAGAAGGGATTTTTTTATCACTAAACTGCTTGCTTATTTAAATGTCTGTTTTCCCAGTTTTCTGTTTGAAACACTGATTCATAGTGATCTAAAACTGTGTTTCCCTATTGTGATTCCTAAGACCCCAAATAAAGTCCTCTTGTTTCTATAGTTTGAGTTTGAATTGATTTACACATGTGAATACTACATCATTTTATATAAGGGACTTGAGTGTGTGCATATTTTGGTAACGGTTGGGTCCTGGAACCTTTTATAAATGAATAACCTGTATTTCTTATGGATAGTAAGGGATGATGGATTAACTATTCTTTTTTATTTGTTTGTTTATTTATTTATTTCTACTGGGGATCAAACCCAGGGGCCTCTACCACTGAGCTACATCTCCAGTCCTTGTTATTTTTTATTTTGAGACTTTGTTTCACTAAGTTGCTGAGGGCCTTGCTAAGTTGCTAAGACTGGCCTGGAATTTGCAATCTTCTTGCCTCAGCCTCCTGAATTACTGGAATTATAGGCATGTGCCACTACACCTGGCTGTATAAATTTATTTTTTTAACTGATCCATGAAAACACAAAAATTGTACATGCTTATGATGTATCATGTGTTTTGATTATACATTAGGCAATGTTTATATGAGGGTAAACACATCTATGTTCTCATTTATCATTTCTTTGTGGCAAATATATTTAAAATTCTGTTTTCTAGCTTTTTGAAATACACAGCACATTATTCACTTTTTTGGATTTAGAATTGTAGGCACAACATTTTTCCATACCTCTCAACATACTGTATAGTTGATAGTATTTCAGCAAATGGATGTACTATAATTTATGATATTAACCCCCTACACTAAATATTTAGATTATTTCTCAATTTTTGCTTTTATAAACATTATGACAATGTTTTAATCCATGTTTCCTTAAAAAAATTGGAGTTTCTGGGTAATTCTATTAGGACAGGTACAGTTTTATTAGCCTTTTTGATTTTTTTCCCCAGGCTGGTCACTAGAAATATTTTGACTTACATTCCCATCTCAGAGACTATATTGATTTCTGTAGTTAACCATGCACATTTTAGTCTGCACATCCATCATAATCCCTGTCTACCGATCATTTTAGGTGCCTCTGCACGTTTGCCACGAACCCTCACATAGAAAAACAGCTTTTAATAATTCTGTCACCCAAATCCTTTACGCTATGGCCAATGTCTAGTTCTTTCACATTGCCTTTGTGGTTAGTCTTGCTTCCACTTCCTGTCTGGTTGCTACTCCTTGCTCCTCACATCTGGTTGCACATCTGCCCCTCCAGAAAGTTGCAAGCTCCCAACCTTAGGAATTTTCTTCAAAGATGCTATCACTAGAATTCTCAGAAGCTTAAGGTCACTGCAGCACAAAGATTTGATCTTCCTTTAAGTCAGATGAAATGTAAGAAGAATGGGGCTGCACACAACTGCAAGCCCAGCAACTTGGGAGGCTGAGGCAGGAGGAACACAAGTTGGAGGATAACTTGGACAGCTTGGTAAAACCCTAGCAATTTAGCAAGATCCTGTCTCAAAATAAAAAATAAATTTAAAAAGAGGACTGGCCATGCAACTCAGTGGTAGAGACCCCTCCCCACTCCACCCCAGGGTTCAATTCTGAGTTTGGGGTGCGGGGATAAAGTGTACAATTAAAATAGAGACCAAAACAATAAAAAGTGGGGGCGGGGGGACAGGGAGAAACAGGCATAGACAAGGACATTTGAGAACAACTTTTAGTATGAGATTTGATTTTTGGGTTGGGATCATGTGTTGAGGTAGTTCTTTTATATACTGAAATGAAAACATGGGACAGACATTGTTACATGAAATTAAGATGAAGAACAGTATTTTGAACTTTCCCATTTGCATTAAAATTAGGGTTTAAGATGGCTGGGTGCAGTGGTACACTCCTGTAATCCCAGTGTCTCAAGAAGCTGAAGCAGAAGGATAGCAAGTTCGAAGCCAACCTCAGCAATTTAGCAAGACCCTGTCTCTAAATAAAAAGTAAAAAGGGCTGGGAATTGGCTCAGTGGTTAAGCTCTCTGGGTTCAGTCCCTAGTATCAAAAAACAAAACAAAAACAAAGAAAAACTCCTATGTTTGTTGCTTGTTTATGCATGATATTTACCTTGCAGAATACAAAAGAAACCAATAACTCTGATTACTCCCAGAGAGGAAAATGGGGAGGTGGAGAACTGGGATGTAAATAGATTCTTTTCACTCTTTTTACTGTGAATTTTGAACTATATGAATATATTTTCTATTCACATAATAGATAAGTAAAGTACATTAAAATTTCTCTCTCTTAAGTGAATATTTTTAATAATCCTTGACTTACATAATGGTGCTTTTCTTCTTAGAACTCACTTCCTGCCTTTATCCTTAAGTGTCCTATTAGCATATATAATATAATAAAGGACCCCTGGGACTACAAAGCATTCTTCTGCTAAAATTGTTCATTGTAAATTTCAATTATCCACAAACTGAAGATGACACATCTCTGTCATATAAGATCCTTCCAGATTAACATCATTTTCATTTTATATCAAGTTAAAAACTAAGGATTTGGGAGGCAAAGGACAGTAATTGCTTCTGGTTTTCGTAGAATCAGTGGCAGGGATGGGAAAATAAATAAATAAATTAAAGACCTCAGCTTTCCTTCCTTTCTTTTTCTTTTCTTTCCTTTTTATCAGAAGGAGGAAGTCCATTATGTTTGGGCCACCCACAGCTATAGATTCTAAAAACATTTTGCCTTGCTTAAAGATGCTTTAATAAAATGCAACCCCAAATGATTCACTTGGACAAGTGGTCTTCACAGCAAGGAAAATACACACTTAATGAAAACAACATCTATAAGCCGAAGCCTCCTGCCTTTTATCTTAACTCTTTTCTCTGAGTCTGGCATGGAACAGATACACACCAGCCTCCATGGGAGGCTAACAGAGAACTATCCAAACATCACAGCACATCTTCCAGAATTTTGATGACTTCCATTCCCCGCCTGCTGCACAGTGCTTGGCTCTGGTTTGTGGTGCAGAGACAATGGTGTCCCGCCCAGCACAGATACTTGTGGTGTGTTCCAGAAACAGCAGTTCCCTTCAGTTCCCTTCAGCACAAAGATCTCAGGGCAGATCTCAGGAGAAGCCTCCACACTTTTCCTAGAGAACCGAGGATAAATAGCTCTTCTGGGGCAAGGACAATTTTCTGTTCTGACCTAGAGAGGGATCTTAGCTGCCTCTTCATTTAAAACCAACAGCATCTACTTCAGCTCAATTTTTACATTTATTATGCTTTTATTTCTGTGTATTATCAAACATAGTCACAAGGAGAACTGAAAGACCCAGACACCTACTTTTAGAGGATATGAGAACAAAACTGACAGCTGAAGCATTTGTTCCTGGGTCTTCAGATCTCAGAGAAAGGAATCTTCTCTGGAGCCTAGATTTTCCTGAGACATCACAATGTTACCTTTAAATCCAGAGGGGGTTTCATAGTGAAAAAAAAAAAAATACTGCTAGGGGGCACATTAAATGATAATGGTAGTTGATTTGAATGTGGGTGGTGGGTAATTCCTATATTCTTCCTACTTCTTTCTACTTTTTGTACTTTCCAATTTCCTCCTGTGAATTCACTACTTAGTAGGTCTGTATGCTTAAATAGTTATATCTTTTGGAATTCCATCAAAAATATCTTTTAAAATGGAGACAAGAGTAGAAGTTATGGAAAGGTAAAGTGAGACCACAACTGTACAGTGCCTGGCTTGTTGTTACTCAATAAACATTGGTTTCCTCACTATCCTCTCCTTTGTGGTTCCTTTCATTGCAGTGCCAATGGTTTGATTTAGGAAGAGATGAATTGGGAGGGTCACTTCTGTGAGAGAAGATCTGTTCACTACACTAGTTCTCAATCTTCAGTGTGTGTCAGAATGACCTTGGTAGAGTGCTTGCCTAGCAAGCAAAAGGCCCTGGGTTCAATCCCCAGAACTGCAAAAAAAAAAAAAAAAAAAAAAAAAAGAATGACCTTGGGGGTCAATATAAACAAAATGCTGACCTCTGTACACCCATGAGAATGTTCGAAATCTAGAATACCCAAAGTTGGTGAGAACATGGATCAATGGGATCTCTCATTCATTGCTGATAGGAATGCAAAATGGTACAGTCAGTTTGCCAGTTTCTTTCAAAACTCAACATACTCTTTGTTTGATCCAGCAACTGTGCTCCTTGGTATTTACCCAAATGAGCTGAAAACATATGTCTAAACAAAAATCTGCACACAGATGCTTATAGCAGCTTTATTCATAATGAAACTTATAGCATAATGAAACTGAAGTTGGAGATGAAAGTAGATTCTCTGCTTCTGCGGGCGGGTGGGATCATCGTAAACTTCAGGCTGCTGCAGTCAGAGAAAGCCCATTTTAATGTTAGCAGCTAATCATAGCAGGGAATGCCTGCCTGCCCTGTCAACTCTAGGGCCACAGCTGGCAAAGCAGAATTCTTCTCTACTCCTACCCAGCAACCTGGGCAGCTCCACATGGCAGATTCTAGCAACTCACCAACAATTCCTTTCTAGGTTCTTGTCTCACAGATAAGAAGAATGAAATCCATGAACAATAATGAAAGGCAAGAATTAAAGGAGTAGGATTTATTTAAGTGAGAAGAAAAGAGATAGAACTCCTGCAAGCCGAGAAGGGACCTGATAGCTGGTTACCACACAAGTCTAGAGGCTTGTGTAGCTTCTGGGTAGAGGCATTAATCAAATCTGAGCTAAACAGGAATTGGAAAAGTGTTAAGGCTATTGGTTAGTCCTTGAGTATCTAGCCTTTACTCAGATGTGTCCTGCCTCCTTATTCCCAGCACTCCAGCACAAAGGAATTGTCTGGGGAATTGTCTGGGTTAACTTCATGGAGTGGTTTTTACATTAAAAAAAAAAACCCTTAATTGAGAGCCATTAGGCATCTTATCTTATTCAATAATTGCTAAAACTTGGAAGAAACCAAGATGTAGTACACCCAGACAATGAAATATTATTCAGCACTAAAAAACAGAGAAAAAGCTATTGAGCTACAAAAAGACAGGGAAGAAATGTGAATACATTCAGAGGTCAGTCTGAAAAGCCTAAGTTCTATAGGATTCCAACTCTAAGACATTCTGGAAAAGGCAAAACAATGGAGACAACACACAGACAAGTGGTTTCCAGGAGCTAACGGGAGAAAGGGATGAATAGGTGGAACACAGAGGATTTTTAGGATCATGATATGATTCTGTATCATTCTGTAGGATGATGAATGTATCTCATTCATTATACATTTGTTAGAACCCACAGAATATATAACATCAAGAGTGAATCCTAATGTAACCTGTGGACTTTGGGTTATAGTAATATTTCAGTGTAAGTTCATCACTTGTACCAAATACCCTGGTGCAGGTATTGATAGTCAGGGAAGCTATGCATGTGTGAAGGCAGGGGCCATATGGGAAATCTTTTTATCTCCTGCTCAATTTTACTATGAACCTGAAGTTGCTTTAAAAAAACAAAATCTTGCCAGGCACAGTGGCGAACGCCTATAATCCCAGCGGCTTGGGAGGCTGAGGCAGGAGGATCCTGAGTTCAAAGCCAGCCTCAGCAAGGGCAAGGCACTAAGCAACTCAGTCAGACCCTGTCTCTAAATAAAATACAAAATAGGGCTGGGGATGTGGCTTAGTGGCCCAGTGCCCCTGAGTTCAATCCCTTGTTCAAAAAATAAATTAAAAATAAATAAATAAATAAAATCTTAAAAAAATAAACTTATTTATGGAAAACAAACAAACACAGGGACTGGGGATATAGCTCAGTTGGTAGAGTGCTTGCCTTACAAGCACAAGGCCCTGGGTTCGATCCCCAGCACTGCCAAAAAAAAAAAAAAAAAAAAAACAACAAAAAAAACCAAATAAAAACACACAAAGAACCAAGCAGACAGCTGAACTAGGTCTCAAACCTTGAGTTTCTGATTCAGCAGACCTGTGGTGGATACTGTGAATTTATGTTTCTAGTAAGTTCTCAGGTGAATGGGTGCTGCTGTCTGGGGAGCACACAGGGATCTACAACAGGCATAGTCAAGATTAGTTTCAAATTATTCTAAATATCAATTCCTGGTCTCCTCTCTCTTGACCATCCTTCCTGCCTCTGTTTCTCCATCCCTCCTCACTCCCACTTTTTTCCCTTCATAATTGGGGGTTGCAGACACTACCAAACTCTGCATTTCTCATCTTTGTAACGTTCATCAACAGCTCAAATCTCTTCTTATGTAAAGACTAGGAGGAAGCAATAAGGTTGTTTTGCCTTAATGTTGTTTTTGTTTCATTCAGATACCAAGAGAAAAAGAAACAAGCGGTCTCTGGGTTGTTCACTCATCTGAACTGATATTATCTATTAATAATAGAAAGACAATCTCTTTGATGACCAATGGTTTAAAAAAAAGTGGAAACTCTATAGGCTTCCTAGTGCCAGGGAATATTTTTGACATTTAGGGTTTGTTTTATCTTTTATCAATATAAATATTTGAAAAATAAAATGGTCAGGAAAATGGCTAAGGAAAACATTTCAGATTGGTGCTGGGGAGGGTAGGTCAAGTTCAGCCTGACGCTGAGAAAAGCCGTCCTTGTCTTCCTAAACTCCAGAAAAAAAGGTTCTTTTCTTGGGGTCCATGAACCCCTTGAAACTAAATGCAAAATGCTGTGTTTGCTTATGTGCCTTTTTTTTTTTTTTTAATGGGAAAAGGGTTTCTGGCCTTCAATGGATTCTAAGAAGGATTGTTACTCAAAAAGGATTAAGAAAGCTGCTCTGGGGACTTCTTTGATCAAAAGCCACATATAACTTTTGTTAAAAAAGGCAAATTTGGAGCTGGGATATAGTTCAGTTGGAGGGCCCTGGGTTCAATCTCCAGCACCACAAAAAAAAAAAAAAAAAAAAAAAAAAAAAAAAAAAAGGCAAATTTGTAGCATGGAAGCCTGGGCTGGTGAGTGGCCAGCTGTAGGAGGAACAAAGAATGGACTGTACCAAGGAGCAGCACCAGGGAACCATGGTTTAAACTTTCTCATCTTTGGCATAAAGATAATAAAAAATGCTTGCCCACCCAGCCAAGCTATTGTCACGTCCAATGAGATGTCTGCAAAGCCCTTAGCATTGTACCTGGTTCACGACAGATGCTAGATGATGGGAGCCAGCAGCTGTGGGAATCACAGTTGCCAAACTGTGTGCCTTTTGGTGTTGGTTACGCGAGCACCAGACCACAAATCTTTGGCAGATCTTTGGTTTCAACTAAAGGAGCAGAGGTCTCCCTCTGTGAGGTACAGGGACTTGCCCCTCCCTTTGCCAATAATGACACTGAGGCTCATTTCCGAAAGGACTCAGGGGTGGGTGTTAGTTGATATCACATTCATTGACTGGAGTCATACTTTCTGCCAGTAAAGTTGCCTCCTATCATCACATAAATATATCAATATTCCACCCATTGTATCTTTCCTGGAGCACTGTGATTCCCAAGCACTTAGCTTCTCAAGCAAATCTAAGAAGCGCAGGCTATTCTAGTGTTTTGGAGAACAGCATGGCAGAGGCTGGGAACCTCAACCATCTGGTTCTAACCTGTGCACTCCCCTTTGAATGACTTCAGTGACTAGGAGAAATGCTTCTCTCTCTCTATCATGTTCCCTGGGACGTTCCTTGAGCAAAAGCTTGGTCAAGAAAGTAAAATATAATCCACATTCATGCACAAAGTAATAACACATACATACAACTTAAAATGTTTTATTTTCTGAAAAAAAAAAAAGTGAAAACAAACTCCAAATGAAAGTAGTATTATACCTTAGCTTACACTGTTATGGTTGATAACGCTTGGCAGAAATTCTTACTTTAGTCTCAACTAATGAGCTTCTTGTGTCTTTATGGTTTCTTCTTTTAGCCAAGGACCTTACAAATGGAGTAGTTAGGTTCTTGCTCCTCAAAATGACATTGTTACAATAGCATCACCTGGGAATTGTTAGAAATGCAGACCATCAGGCCACACCCCAGACATGCTACACCAAAAGGTACATCTGGGGCTATGGGTATAGCTCAGTGGTAGAATGCTTGCCTAGAATATGCAAGGTCCTGGTCCCCAGGACTGTAAAAAAAAGAAAAAAAAAAAGGAAATTTTAATATGATCCTCAAATGATTCCTATGCACATTAACATTCAATAATGCAAGAGACATTTGTTAAGGCAGCCAAAACCTTTCTGCTGGAGAGTATAGGGAGACATGCAGATGCAGAGGGATCAGGAAAACATGGTGAGAATGATTATTGTGGTTTTCACAGGAAGGATGTGGTGAGATAGGGAGAGTAGGTTCATAGCAAATTTGAATAATTTTAGTGGGCTCTGAGGTGTAGCGCTGTGTCTGATTGTCTGGGAGCTGGCCCGTGAGTTATTCGGGCTGGTGGATAGTGGCCCTGGGTGCACATGCCCAGCAAGAGCAGGGTACGAGGTGGTTGAGGGTATGGGTGCTGGATTGGCTGGCTTGCATATAAAAGGTACACTCGGGCTAATGGTTGCTCCTCCAGGAATTAGCTACCCCTTAGATAAGCAACTGGGCTGTTCCAGGGGTCAGCAAAGCTCCAGATGCCAAAACATCAGAAATACAAAAATAAAAAAGACACTATTAATTCAGGCTAGCTAAAATGGAAGGAGTCTTTGAAGCTACCATCTGGGAAAGTTCCAGTTCTCTTTTTCAAGTTATGTCTACTATAGATACAAAATCATTTTGACCACTTTGAGGGAAGAACTGAAATTCCATACTCTGTTCCCATAATGAACATTTGCCAGTAGAAACATTGAGAGTTACATTTGGGGAGTGACTAGGGAAGGTGACATCAGAAGCCCCAACTTTAGGAAGATAAGCCATGTCCTTAGGGATGTGCAGTAAACATCACAAAGAGGGCTGGGAACAGTTGTTGCTGTTACTATTTAAAGGGGACCCAGACTTGGGAGAGAGACACCCCGAAGGACAGAGCAAAAGATGGTATCTTCTCAAAGGGAGAGGGAGAAAGAAATAAGGTTAAGTCCTGAGGGTAGAAAAAGAGAGTAATTTTTAGGAGTTAGACTTTGACATAAGTAACCCTGGGACTCTATGGCTAAAAGTCCAGTGTGTTCTCCTCCCAGGCTCAAGGGGCAGAGGCCAAGCCAAAGGGCAATCAGTTTCTTCAGCTGCTTGGAATCACCTGGAGGGGTTGGTTGTTAAAACTGCCAATCAAAAATATTTGAAAAAAAAATTGAGTCTGTACTAAACATGTGTAGACTTATTTTTATCATTATTTCCTAAACAATACAGTGTAATGATAATTTACATTGTATTTGCTTTGTGTTAGATATTGTAAGTAATCTAGAGATGATTTAAGGTATACAGGAAGAGAGGTGAGGGTCATGGGCAAATATGACACCCCTGTATATAGAGGACCTGAGCATCTGCAGATTTTGGTATCTGCAGGGGTCCTGGAACCAACTCCTGTGAATCCTGAGGATAACTGTATTGATGCACAATAGGGACAAGAATTATCAACATGGGCCTTTTCAAATGTCTCTTCCCTCTTGCCTTCTTCTTTTCTCAGTTTCTCATGGGAAAATGTTCTTCTGTGTTGAATTCTAAAAGTAGGTAAAACAGAAAAAATAAAGGAAGCCTGAGAGGCAAAATGTAAACTGGGGCTAAAAGGAAAGGAGACAGAAGGGTTTAAAGTCTACTTTGGCTGAACTTTGAAAAAAGAGTCATGAAGGAGAACTGAGAGTAGGAGTCAGAGGCTGCTGAATAACCAGAGGCCAGAGGCAGGAGCAGAGTGGAGGAAGCATCCCTGGATGATGGACTGAGTGTCTTCCGTACCCTTTGGCAGATGTAGTTAGACATCAAAGTGATTTCTGCACCTGATCTTTGATGGTGATATCATGTGCATCTGGGTCACATGCATCCTTGGATTGATTTGGGACACAGAATTGGTCTTAGGGTGTAGTGGTGCCCCCTCCTCCACCAATGAGTCTTAATCAAGCTTCTCCAGAGACCCTCATCATAACTGATTTTGTCAACAGAATATCAGCAGTATCAGCAAACATTTCTGCCAAAAAGCTCAATGTGGGAGCTGGGGTGTAGCTCAGTGGTAGAGCACTTGCTTAGAATGTGCGAGGCACGGGGTTTGATCCTCAGCACCACATAAAAATAAATAAAATAAAGGTCCATCAACAACTAAAAAATATTAAAAAAAAAAAAGGCACAATGTTGTTAGACTTCCTATTTTCTGTTGCTCTGTCTTGCAAAAGCTAAGTTTAACTGCATGCTTTATGTTACTCCTTTTGTGGTAAACGTGTGGAATGAGACCCCTCCCCGCAAAAAAAACACTTTCTGGGAACTCAAAGAAAGAAAAAAAATTATTTTTATGTAGACACCTGCAAAGATGTAAAACTCCAAGTCTCTCCTCCCACTGGGTATAAAGTTCAAAAAATTTCCGAAATCTTGGTCCAGAGAATGTTTTAGGCGACAGCAATCTCTGAACTGACTGCAGTCAATACACCTGCTTCCTGAAAATTCCTCAGTGGTCCAGCCTCTTCAGTCTTACCTCAGGAGTAGTGATGGATGGTGACTTCACTCTGAGGCGTCCACACTCATTCTCCTCCCTGTTCTCATTACAATGGAAGGCAAGAAAGCAGGGTAGGAAAGGAACACAGAATGCCTGAGGAAATTCACGAACCCAGAGGTGGAATATTTAATGTCGAATGGCTAATCTGTGCTATGATTCTTCGCTGCATCCAAACCCACAGTCCGTTTCTTACATGAAACAGCATTGCCTTGGAGAACACGAAGGGCTGGCATGCCACACTGGCGATGAAATGACAATGAAAAGATGGCAGCTCAAAGGAACAGTGACGCAGCAAGTGGAGGAGGTAGAAGTGAGACCAACAGAGGAGATGCGGAGTGGATGGTGACAGGTGGGCACAAAGACAATGTAAGTTCCCCCAGAAAATTTGTGGAAAGCATTGGTTTTCTTTTCTTTTCTTTTTAATTGGTACATTATAATGATACAAAATAATGGGATTTGTTATGCCAAATTCATACATGCACATAACATAATTTGATCAAATACCTTCCCTTTCCCTCCCCTCCACTGTCCCTTTGATCTGCTTTCTCTACTTATATTGCTTCTGTTACTATTTTAATTAGTACATTGTAATTACATCTGTATCAACAGGATTCCTTGTGGCACATTCATACATGGACATAGTATAACTTGGTGTATTTATTTCCCCCAAAGCACTGAGTTTGTTAAAGTTCAAGTTATAATTGTTTTGTTTGATCATTAAAAGCAAAGTGACAGCTGGGCATGGTGGTGCATGCGTGTAATCCCAGGGACCAGGGAGGCTGAGGCTAGAGGATCACAAATTTGAAGCCAGCCTTGCAACTTAATGAGACTCTATCTCAAAAGAGATGTAGCTCAGTGGAAATACCCAGAAGGAAAAAAAAAAAAAAAGCGAAAGTGACTCCTGAAGCTGGAGAGTGGTGTCTCTTAACATTGGAAAAGAGAGTTGGATTCTTACATAATTTTTTACAAATTTCCTTACTAATTTAAATGTCCATATGATCTGTCTCAAAACAAGAGGACCATTATGCGAAGAGATAAGTCACGGGAGGGTTTCTGACTTAATAGGAACCAGGATGTGATAGAGGAGAAAAACCTGGTGGCAGGTTATACTATAACCTCAGAGCAGTCATGTTCCCGGGTGATTCACCCTGATCAAAGAGATTTGGACAAGGAATTCAACATCTGGATGATAAGGAATCTTTAACCCTCTTGAGCATTCATTCACAAAGGACCACAAGGCCTGATTTAATTTAACCCATTGGTTTTTAGACTAAAATTCATCTGCCTGCTCTGAAATACTTGGAGAACAATTTAGCACTCAAATGCACAGTTATCTGATACAGACCAAATTTCTATATTTTTTGAGTTTCATTTCTCCATAATCTCACCTATGCTGCCATCATTGAATCTTACTTTTCCAGATGGTAAAACTAAGTATCTATTTTATGATATAACACATAATCATATATGTGTCATGTAAATCATAATCATACACATCATATCATCACATTCATTATTGTCATTATATAATATTATTATTATGATACATAATATATTTTTACATATATCTTATAGAAATAGCCTGAATCAACAGCCCAGGATGCCTAAAATGACCAGGACCAGAAGACAGATACCCACATCTGTGGTATGAATTGGAAAACAGTTCTAAGTCGCTCAGCCTCCACCTCAGGAAAAAGGTATTGTATCTGGGAAGACAATAATCAGGCAATTCACATGGGTTGCAGGGCAATTGGGCTGTGGAGTCACAGAATCTCAGGCTGCTACTATTAACTAACTTACCTTTCTAGCCTCAGCGTCCCCATCTGTGAAATGGAGACAGCAAGAGTAACTATTTCTCAGCACAGCACTTGACACTCAGTGTGGCCCCAATAAACGTTAGTGTCCTTCTCTCTCTGGTGAAAAGGGCAGGCACCAGGGATGGTTGCTTCTTAGCTCACTAGGAGGAGAAGGGAGGGAGCACAAGGATTAGTCTTCTTTCCAGGCCTTGAGAGGATGGGGTAGATAGACCCATCCTGATCTGTCTTTGAAAGCTTTTACACATCAAGCATTATCTGTGAGCTATATAAACAAAATGCTTCATATATTCTGAAGACTTCACAAGTCAGTGGATGCTATTACCATTCTTACATGTAACTTCATTAAAAATCCATTTTGAGTTCATTGTAGTTTGGTCATTCCATATGGTGTCAACCAATGGATGATAAAATACAGCTATTCTAATATATGGCGTGCCTCCCTCACCCTCTCCACCTCCCATCCTCTTTTATTTTTAATTTTTCATATTTTGAGGCACTGGAGATTAAACCCAGGGCTTCACATGGAGCTATATCACTACCCCTTTTCATTTTTTATTTTGAGACCTGGCTTCACTAAGTTGCCTGGGCTGCCCTCAAACTTGTGACCCTCCTGCCTCGGTATCCTGAGAAGCAGGGATTACAAGGGTGAGCAGCTGTGCCCAGCCCTTTAAAAAATCTCTTAAATAAAAAAGCCACCTCAGATTGGAAATGCTGAGAATGCCTGAGCTGGGACTGGAGACCTGTCCTAGGCTGAGTAAGGGTGTGGATGGCCGGGTGCTGCAGGAGCTGGGGCTTAGGGTGTGGGATGGGCAAAGGAGGCTCACCCTGCTGTAGTGAACCATGGCCCTGAAAACGTGGGAGGGTCCCTGTTGCCCAGGCTGTCACCAGAACACAAGCAAAATGTCAGAAAATGAGCAACATCCTGGCTTTGTGAGGAGCAACCAGATTCCGCAGTGGACAGGGAGATGTGAAGTTCTCTCAGCAAGCTGAATTGAATTTTGTTTGCTTCCCCGCCACCCCACCCCATATTTTCCATTTCCTTTTGTTTTCTCCTCTGCACATTTTTCCTTCTTTCTCAGTTCCTCTTTTCACACCCACGGAGAAACTTGATTCCAGTAGCGAGAAAAACTTGTGAGTCAAATATTTGGGTTACATTACAAATCTGTTGTCATTTGTTTTCCATTTCCTCTATTTGCATCTGCCTTCCTGCCTTGGCTTCATGTGGAGGTGGGGGTGGGGATGCAGAGTCAAGCTTTAGTGTGGGGACAAAACAGGATGACTGTACAGCACCATAACATGACAAATGATAGTATTTGCTATTAAAAGAGTTGTATTTTGTTAATTGTGTTAATAACTTTTCAGTTGCTGTGACAAAACACCTGAGAGAAGAAATCAACGTAAAGGAGAAAAGGTTTATTTTGGCTCATGGCTTCAGTCCATGGTTTTTTGGCCCTATTACTTTCAGCCCGTGGCAGAGAGAACATCACAGTGGGGAGCACACACCAGAGCAAAGCTGCTTACCTCCTGAGAGCCAAGAAGCAAAGAAGAAGCTTGCTTTTTTAACAAGTCTCTCCCCCCAGATCCATTAAGCTGTGAATCCATAAATGGATTAATTCATTCATGAGATCAGAGCCCTCTGATCCATCTACCTCCCAAAGACTCCACTGAGGACCAAGCTGCACTAGGGGACAAGCCTTCAACACATGAGTTTTGGGGGATATTTAAGATCCAAATCATAATAGCAATATATTTTTAACCATTTGGAGATGGTTCTCTAAAGAAGATATGGCTACAAATGGAGTCCTATCAACTGCAACCAATTTTGCAACATAACAAGTTTTGCAGTTTGTATTCTTAAATTACACTGTACCATTTTATATCTTATTTTATATTTTATAAAATATTTTATTTATTTTTCTTGCCATGAAATATACTCAGAGGAAAACACCTTCAATGGTTTGCATTATACTCCAGAGTATAATATAGCAACTTTTATGTAATCACCCTCCATTTGTTGAGTATCTTAGGATATTCCTAGTTTATTACTAATAGAAACCAAGCTGTAATGAACATCTGTGTTAACATGAGGACCATTTGTATCTGTGACACTTTACATGGGATGGTCACCTTAAGGTGGCATTCCTGAGCCAGGGAATGTGAACATTTATTTTGAGAACACTAGACACACATTGCCAAATTGTCTTCTAGAAAAAGCACACTGTCTTAGCACAAAGCTTATCTTATCTTAAGAACAAAATGTGAAATGCTCATTATATAGTACCTGGCAACTAGTAGTAAATGGTAACGGATGATAACAGTGTTGACGAAAAGTTTATTATCACTGTTGCTTCCCTCCTTCTTTCCCCAACCCATTGTAGGGGTTCTGTGCTTTTGGGGTACCCTAGGCTTGTCTCTGTTGTGCATCTTCTAGACATCCAAAATAGCCCATTTATGACCCTGTCCACACTGCTGAGGGATTGACTCATAATGTAACAAGTTTCTTAAAACCAGGATCACTGGAAGAAAAATGACTTACAGGTTTACCCACCCTGGATTTCCAGTTGGTATTTTAGATCCTAAGTCAGTGGTTCTGAGTTCAGGCTGCATGATAGAAACATACAGGAGCTACATGGAGTCCCAAAGCATGGCTTTACTTGGTGGAGTGTAAGGCCTGGGCATTGGCATTTTAAATATTTCTCAGGTAATTTTAACATAAGCGAGGGATACAAACCACTCAACCCAAACATCAAGTCAGTTAGGAATTCCAGGCACCCTGTGGGGACCCAGTGAAGGACTTAATTAGATGTTGGGTGTATTTTCTAGTGTTTCTCAAAGATTCGGCCATGAATGCTGGATGGAACCCTGAGAGTCCTCAATCCTCACATGCTGGCAAGTATTTATTACTATTCTGCCTGCTTGGGAGGCCAGATGTCTCTACTGATTCTTTCTAGAAAAGTTGTGCTTCTCTCTGTGTTTATAGAAACTTCTATAGTACCTGCTAAGGAAGAAACTGAAGCTCAAAGTGGTATTTACTAGCTCTGAGTCTCTGGTAGCAAGAGGCCAATTTGGGAATCTTTCCTAAGATGCTAAATTCCATATGCATTTTGCCATACCATGTTGCCTTTTAAAAATCTACATTCATCTTTTCCTGGTCAGGTAATTAATTTAGATTCATTTTTGCTTTGCCGTATTTTGACTTGATGTTGACTTGGTTTCCCCTTTTCAGGGAAGCTTGCCTGTAGAAGTGCCCTCTCCCAACAAACAACTGTTGTATTTTGATCAGGTCCTCCGGGTGTGTTCTAGGCACAGCCCAGAAGGAATGTGGCTGTATCTGGACATTACTTTATAAATATTGATGAAGAACGGTAAAAATGTTTTAAAGGAAACTTAATCTGAAGGAGTGTCTTGGAATTCAGCTGTTTCTTTTCATGTCTTTCAGATCTCCATCTCCTACCCTGGTACTGAAATCCAAACAGCCAAGGGTGGACCAAATCCCAGGGCTTGTTCATGACCGTGGCACTGGAGATTCCATGCTGGGTTGGCATGGGGGGAGCGTGGCTCTAGGTACTACAATGGGTACACCCAACCCTCGTCCCCAAGCTGTGGCAAAGATTTAATAACACAGTGATTCTGTAGCAGGGAGTGCTGAGATGCAGGTCTCTTTCTAAACTCCCTTTATTCCAAGGACACCAGAGAAGAAAAAGATCATTCTGTAGCAAAGAAAACTGAAGTGAAGAAACAATGCAGAACTTGTCTGAGCACACATAGTAACACTGGAAAGAAACTTGTGTCTTGGATGGTCCTGTTACACTGGGGTGTGCTCCACCACGTCCTCATTTTCCTTTATTAGTTGCTTATTTAAAAGTTAGGGACAGGGCTGAAGGTATAACTCAATGGGAGCGCATTTGCCTAACATGCTCAAGGCCTTAGGTTTAATCCCCGGCACTGCAAAACAAACAAACCACCCCCCAACACACACATACATACACATACACACAAACACACACACACACACACATATGATAAAAACAAAACAAATAAAAGGCAGGGACAAAGAAGTTTGCACAATGAGATTTATTCCTGCATTAGTTATAATAGCAAAATTGAAAACAATTTAAATGACACTAGGGAGTGGTTAAGAAGAAATATAACCCATTCATTCTAAAAATGTCTCTATTAAAACCTAGTTTTAAAAAGTTTTCAATGACTTGGAAAAGTGTCTAAAATAAAAATTATTTTTCTGGTTCTTCTTCACCTTCCTGACTTGTATGCTTGTGGTGCTCCAAGTGTGGTCCACTGGCCAAGGGCATCACCTGGAAGCTTGTGAGAAATGCAGAATCTCAGGCCCCAGCCCTGCTGACTTCAAATCTGCATTTTAACATCATCTCCAGGTGATTCACACCACATTATCATTTGAAAAGTACCTATCAGAGTAAGAAGTTCTCAGAGATTTGGTCCTCAGACATCTCTACACTAAATATGTTTGCACCCTGAGTTAGTGATTCTTGTTCCTGGTGACATATTATGCTTCTGATCTGATTGGCCTGAGATGCAGCTTTGGGTACTGGCCCTCATGTAAGCACCTCAGATGTTTCAATAATACAGACAAGGTCAATATCCACTGTCTACATGAGACAATTTTAAGAAAATGGTTAATTCCAAATTACATATTCCATGTGATATTAATTATGGAAAAATTCATAAAAGAAAAACTGGAGGAAAATACACCAAAATATTAAACATGATACAAACAGAAGTGAGTTTTTTTTGTTTTTTTTTCTTGGAGAGGGCTTGGTTTCTGCTGTATTTATTTGTCACAAATTTGTGGTCACAAATCTCAGGCCACAGATTTAGATCAGTAAGATGTGTTAATTTCAATTTTACCTGCCCCAACTTTATTTCTACTTTGAGCCCCAGTCTTCTTCTGAGGAAAATTTTTCAGTCAGTGCAGAAGGATCTCAGACAAATGCAGGTTTGCTCGGTTATGCTGCCTCTCAGGGTGACATTAGGTGACATAGGCCAATTAGGAAAAGTACCTCCTGCAGTAGGGTGCAGCCCCACACCAGTGCACCCAGTGTGATGGGCAAAGCATGACTAGCCTTGTGCTTCTGCCTGCTTTGGGGCCGGGTGTCCCTGTGCAGTGAACCATCTGCATTTCTGTGCAGCCTGGTTCTGGGTTCACCTAATTTAGGACTCCACTTCTCCATTCAACTCTTTAGGTAAATTCTGCAAGCTTTCATGGTGGCACTGGATTGGGAGGGAGTCAAGGAAGGCATGAAGTCCTTGTACTCTTCACCACTGACACTATCCTCATTAAGATGCCCTCATTCCCATCAGCCTCCAAGGGAGTTGGTTGACTAGACTGGTGTTGGGGCCACTTTCATGGTCCAAAGCTTCTCTGGCCAGGTTCTCTCTCAGGACTTCTAAACCCTCTGAGAAATATCTGACTGCTGCATAAGCCTCAGAGGGAACAGGAAACTCCAGGGGGCCAACTCAGCCCATGTGCCTGGATAGTCCTTTGCAGCTATCACTCATGTGGCTTTCGGGGGACTGTCAATGCTTGCTGCCCTCCTGAGCTGTATCCAGATGTCCCAAACTTTCCTGTGGGGTTTTGCCATCTCTCACTTCCCTGACTGGCAGACGGGGCAGGAATGGGCAGACACAGAGCTCCTTTCTGCTAGTGCTCTTCATGTTTTCTACCCAGGCAGGGAAACTGACTTTTCTATTGTCTTATAGTCTGCCAAGTCTAGGCTCACCCATTGATTTGATGTCCTGACTAGGATATGATTTCATGTCTAGGACTCAAAATTTTATTCAGCAAAAGTCATTTTCTCTGCTTTTCTCTAGTTTCAACCTTACTTGGCCCAACTGAATGGAGGAAAGAAGAAAAGGAAATGAAAAAAAAAAATTGATTAAGGTCTCAAAATACCATCCTGTTACAAGCGCCTTTAATATTTTCTACAATCAACTTTTATAATAAAAATAAAGCTTCAGAAATATCTCATAGGAAGTTTTTATAGAGAAGTTCACATGTTTGTAACACTCTCCCTTTTCCTGATGGAAAGTCAGCTGACAGCTAGCACTCACCGAACACTTACTCTTGGTCAAACACAATTGAAAGTGCTCATGATTGGATCACGAGGGCTCTGACCTCGACACTGGATTAATCCATTTGATGGATTAATAATTTGAATGGATTTTACCCTGAGGTGGTAGAGACCATAGGCAAGTAGGGCATGGCAGGAGGAAGTAGGCTAGTAGGGGCATGGCCATGGGCACTGTATCTTTCTCTGGCCCCTTCCTCTCTCTCTCTCTCTCTCTCTCTCTCTCTGCTCTCTGGCTGCCATAGTTGAGCAGCTTTTGCCACCACATCCTTCCACCATGATGTTCTGCTGTGGAGCCTGCTGACCATGGAATGACTCTTCTGAAACTGTGAGCTGAAATAAACTTTCCTCCTTTAGGTTGTTCTTTTTGGGTATTTTGGTCACAGTGATGAAAAGCTGACTAACACAGGATGATATCATCACCAATTTTGGGCTGAGAAAAAACTGAGACATATTTCATGACTGGTGGACCTAACTTGGGAATCAACTCTGATATTTACCTATAGAGAAGAAAATGGGAGGCTGCACTACTCTGCAGACCTGCTCATAATCCATGAAGGCATCATCTGAACACTGTAATCCTGAATGTTGAAATCCTGAAAGACCAAAATCCCTGTAGTCAAAATTCCCAAATTCACAATCCCCAATCCCCAAAGATTAAAATCCCAAATATTGAAAACCTCAATTCTTGTGAGGAAGAGGGGTGGGAGGCTATTCCTTCCAGTTGATGAAATTACAGGAGCTTTTAATGAATCTGAGCTGCATTTGCTTGAAGAAGCCAGTGAAGTTATTGACTGATTCAAAAATATGTGCACAGTAGGGTACGAAGACACACAACAGTATTGCTGTTCCATCACCAGAATTGCTTCTGCCAATTGTTTCTGTGGTGTGTATTTGAGTGCATGCAGAATGGATTTTCATGTGCCCCAAACAGAGAAGCCTAGCACAAAGATGGGAAAATTTAATAGAGAATTCTCATGTGGGTGTACACCGAATCATAGAAGGATTTCAGAGTTGCACCACACAAAATGTACTGAGTAGAGCCATTTCCCAAAATGAAAAAAACAAACAAACAAACAAAAAAACCCCCAAAATACCCAGCTAATCTGCATAACTTAGTGAGTGGGCCTCTAGAGTTGTATTATGGGCCATTGCATGGAGGTAGACTGTAAAAGCTAGCCAACTTTCATGATCACTAGCTGTATTGTTAAAGTCTTGAACAATGAATAGTGGCCTCCTAAGGACCTGGAATTACTAGATGTGTGCCACCATGCCCAGCTGGAATTTTTATTTTTATTTTTATTTTTTGGTACTGGGTTTTGAACTCACAGGAGCTTAACCACTGCTCCACATCCCCAGGTGTTTTTGTTATTTTATTCTGAGACAGGGTCTCATTAAGTTACCGAGGACCTCTCTAATTTACTGAGGCTGTCTTTGAACTTGTGATCCTCTTGCTTTAGCCTTTGGAGCCACTGGGAGTATAGGCATGTGCCACTGCACCTGTCTTGGAATTTTCTTTTTAGTATTGTTCTGCTTTAGTTTTTTAAAAAGTTTTTCTCCACTGATTTAAAATTGTCAGCATCATTTTTTTTTTTTTTTGAACCAGGGATTGAACTCAGGGATACTCGGCCACTGAGCCACATCCCCAGCCCTTTTTGTATTTTATTTAGAGACAGGGTCTCACTGAGTTGCTAAGGGCCTCGCTAAGTTGCTGAGGCTGACTTTGAACTCGCCATCCTCCTGACTCAGCCTCCCAAGTTGCTTGGATTACAGGCGTGCGCCACCACGCCCGGCTGTCAGCATCATTTTTATAATGTGCTTCATTATGTTTTTCACCTTCACATCATTTCTAATATTGGAGGTATAAATCATGTAAAGACTTAAAGTTCCAATTTATTTTGTGCATCTTTGCAAATTTCTCTGCAAAAGTGCTTTATCACAACGTAGATTTTGTGTGTAAACATGAGTGTATGTAAAAATGTTGAAACATCCTCAATAAATGAACAAATGTCCTTTTGTACATCTGTGTTTGTGAAAGACAAAATTTCCTGAATTTTCAGGTTACTGCACACTGTACCCAACACAGCTTTTAGTTTACTTCTTCAGAAGACCTAGGGTTGTCCATCACAATATTTCAAATGACTGCTCTTATAAAGCTGAATGCACACAATTGCCAATCATAGAGGTGTGTGTTTATCCACTTCACATTTTGACTCATTTTTAAAATGAATATGGTTCTGTTCATAAATGTTATACCTCTGGGATTATCATTAGCTGAGAGCTTATGCTCGCAAAAATATTTGTTATCATTGTCTATTTTATTGTGTAAAGTGGCATAAGGAGTCTTCTGTCAGGTTTTTATGTTCCTCAAATAATTTAAATCCTTACATATTATTTTAAAATTCAAATAATATTTAAATAGTAGTCTAAAATTATTTTAAAACTGCAATAGATGTTTTAAAAATAATTTTTAAATTATTTTTTCCAGAATTATATTCTAGGGATTTTGATTTTTCAGTATTTCAACATTTGGGATTATGGTTATTGTGTCTTTTGGGTTTATGACCCAAACCCTCTGCTCTTTACTCTTATCCATGTGCCTAGTTTTCATGATCAAAGATGTAAAGACACAGTTCACTTAAAGTCCAGAGGTAGCAGCCTTCTCTCCATCACATATCTATAGTGAATATTTATTTTTTAAAAAGTTATTGGTAATATTTTTGTAGGTGGTCAGATGTCTGTTATTTGGAAAGACAAGGTTCATGATAAGAATCCGACACTAATGTTGACTCATTCCTCATAGGAAGCCTGGTTTCCTCATACAGTTTCATTGATCAAAATGGATTGAGTTCTACAACACAGGATGAGAAGCACATTTATTCCTGGGTGCTTTCAGGCATTTATGGCGACTTTCAGGAGTGACACCTGGGGAATAGGAGAGTTTTGTGCTAACTTCAACTTTCCTGGTGGGAAAACAATTTCAAACTCACACACTTATGAGATCACTGAAATCCAATAGCTACTAGTGGGGGAGAATAATACTGGGGGAAACACTTCACTCATAGACATATGGTCAGATACACATGAACTGCCTCAGATGTTTGAGATAAAAAGACAATTGGTGAATTTCCTTGAGAAGCAGCTGACCTGGGGATGCCACATATATGAACTGTGAATACACAATAGTTTCTGTTCTCTCTCCTGCCTTGGAATTTTGAACTCTGTTATGGTGTCTTAATCTGTTTCCTGTTGCTATAAATGAATACCACTGTATATCAACTTCTCATCGCTGTGACAAATGCCTGAGAAAAATGGCTTAAAGGAGGAAAGATTTATTTTGATTCATGGTTACAGTCCATGGTTGATCAACTCCATCGCTCTGGGCCAGAGGTGAGCAGAATATCCTGGTGGAAAGGCATAGCAGAGAAAAGCTGCTCAGCTCATGAAAGCCAGCCAAGAAGCAGAGACAGAAAGAGGCCAGGGACAACATATAGTCCCCAAGTGCACATTCACAGTGACCTACTTACTCCAACCATGTAAACTCCTCCCTACAGTTTATACCACCTCTCAAGAGTCCATTCTGTGATCAATGGATGGGGTCAGAGCACTTATGATCCAATCACATCTTGAAAGCCCCATTGATGCACTGGGAATCAAGTTTTTTTCTTAAAACATGAGCTTTGGGCATATATTTCAGATCCAAACCACAACAGATGAGTAATTTATAAAGAATAGAGGTTTACTGAGTTCACAGTTCTGGAAGCTGGGAAGTCCTTGATGCTGGCATCTGCTCTGCATCTGGCCAGGGGCTTCTTGCTGTGTCATAACATGGCAGAGGGCATCACAGGACCAGACAGAGCAAACATGCTAACCTGGGTCTCTCTTCCTCTCCTACAACTACTAGTGCCAACATACAGGCCCCAGCCTCATGAACCCAGCTAACCTAATACCTCCCAAAGGTCCTACTTTTAAATATTGTTAACATCTAAATTTGAGGACTGAGTTTCTAATGCATAAATCTGGGGGACACATTCAAACCACAGCATTGAGTTTGGTTATAAGGCTTTCCTTTCTATAGTATTTTGCTAGGGCTACCATAACAAAATGCCACAGACTGGGTACTTAAGAGAATAGAACTTTATGATCTTACAGTTCTGGAGACCTGAAGTCCAAGATCAAGGTGATATCAGACTTTTTTCTGGTTAGGTCTCTCATCTTGGCTTTGCGGTCAGCTACCTTCTTGCTATGTCCTCACGGGGCTCTTTATCTGTAAGCACTAATGGAAAGATACATTTCTGATGTCTCTTTTCTTTTTTATAAAAACACAAGTCATATCAGGTTAGGATCCCTCTTTTTGAACTTCATTTAAACTTAATCACCCCCTAAAGTGTCTATCTCCAAATACAGTCCCACTGGGCATGAAGGCCTCAACACAGGACTTTGTGGTGGGGTGGGGGTAGGGTGAGGTGGGATGTAGAGATACAATCTAGCATGTAATGCTTTTTCTTACAAAAATATTTTTGATCATATGTGCTGGGCTGTATGCTAGGTGCTAGGAATAATAATTTATGAATATTTTATAAATGTAAATAAATATAATTCATAAATTATGAATAATTTATGAAAATGTTTCAATACCTGATTTAAGGAAATCCTACTCTAGAGATTGACTCCATGGGGTAGTGAGTGGGATGCACTGGAAACAGATACATGAAGTGTTAATAATTTCTTGCTATGGTTATACCCTCAGCAAGCTCATTCTACAAATATTATGAATGGGAGGTGGTAGAACTATTTTCTTGATGTAGCAAAATTACACATTAAGACACCTGAAAGTATTGATTTCTGAGCAAGTATAAAGCAATAAACTGGCACTTAGACTCAGAGAGTTCTAAGCTTTTTGTTAGTTGCAACTAAATCTCCACACTGCAGCCCCAAATGTCCTTGAATTTGACGCTTAAGATTGACTTCAGGACTGATAGTTAAAGAACAAAAAGCCTGGGGGCGCAATTATAGACAACTAACCACTGGGGGGCGCTCAGGTTTCCCTTTCTTTAGAAAGAGGAGACCCTGAAGACCTGAGTAAGATGTTAGGGTGGAACATTCAGTATGGTATTTTGGGAAGGCAGGGAGAGAAAGGTTAAAGCTGTTGTTTGTGTTGTCCAGTGAGGAGCATTAAAGACCTAGTCACTCAGGTAGTAATACAGTGTATTTATTCCGTTGTCGCCTCTGTGAACCTAGCAGGCCCAGTGATTAACTGGCATACTCTAGCCCAGGCTAGAGTTCCAGGGTAGGATTTCCCAAACAAATTCATTTTAAGGTAACTCTCTTGTGTGAGTGTGTTCTGCATCACAATGGAGACAATATTATGCATGAACACACGTGCAGGCATACACACACAGACATTCTTACTGACTTAAATACATTAACATACTGTCTGAATACTGCTTCAGGTTGAAAACCGGGTTGTGTCCAAGTTATATCAATTTTCAAAATAAAGCTGGAGAGAAAATGCTCCCCGTATTTCAGAAAGCTTTTAGATTTCACTTTAAATGTCAGTGGCATCTCAGTCTAGTCTGCCAAAATCCAGGAGATTGAGTCACCAAGGCGGGGACGATGATCACAGGTAACACCAAGACCTGGGTCAAAGACATCCCCTAATGTCTCCGTACCCCAGACACAAATTTGTGGCTTGTAGCCACTACTAGGATTTGCTGGTACTCCTCATGCTATACTTGGGCCTACCTTTCCTCAAGGTTTTCCTGTTTCTGTCACCAGAGTTCTTCCCTTCTTATATTTGGGATTATGGGATAAGAAGATCAGAACTATGGTGTCAGGTTCCCTCAGAGCATCCTTGACCTGGATTTTCCACTCTCTCTTCATCTGCAGGAGGTGACAGTCATGGGCAGATGTTATACTGAGGGCCAGGACTCATTTATCCCCCAAGAAAATTTGCTTCCTGTGGGTCACTGGGCTTGATCCTTTCTGTGTCATTCTCTCATGTACTTTTCCAATCTACCTGGTGACTGTACCTCTACTTTG
Source organism: Glaucomys volans (assembly GCA_020662805.1). Classification (NCBI taxonomy): domain Eukaryota; kingdom Metazoa; phylum Chordata; class Mammalia; order Rodentia; family Sciuridae; genus Glaucomys; species Glaucomys volans. The sequence goes on along the minus strand of JAJEJO010048844.1, from coordinate 153,751 downwards.
CAGATGAGGTCATGCCAGAGAAGTTAAGTACCTCTAATCCAAATCTGGGATTTGAAAACAGACATTTCAAGTTCAAACTTACCATATTTTCCAATCCTGGCTACAAAGTTACCAACTAGTTTGCAACTACCTAAAATCTTTCTCCCTATTCTCTGGCTTCTCCTTGCAAGGAGGATCTTGTAATGAAAACAACTCTGACTGATGACGACAATGACAATAGTGGTTAACTTTCATTGATCACACTATCATTACTGTATCATCACTTATTATTAGGCTAAACAATGCACTAACCCCACACCTTTATTATCTTCAGTTCTCATAACAACTCTACCATGAAGTTAATATTATCATCACTATTTCATAGATGAGGCATCTGAAGCTTAGGAAAGTTAAGAAACTTGAACAAGGTTATAAAACTACTAACTGGTAAAGTCTGGATTTGAATCTATCTGGTCTATGTAGAAGTCCTACTAGTTAAACCACTATGTGATACTGTACAGAGTCTTAAGTCAATGGAAAAATACTCAGGGTTATAGTACTATTCATTGGCTTCTTTAAAAATAGCAAAAAGGGGAGCAGTCATAGCTCTATGTGGTCTGGTATAATGATGCAGCTGGAAAACTGCTTACATTCTAAAACAGGAAGCTTTCTAACCTTTCCTGCTTAGAAAAATAATCAACTCTGATTATTTTCATTTATTCTGTTCTTGAATTGGAAATTCCAGGAGCCTGGTTTTGATTGCAGAGGAAGTCAACCTGGACTGCTATTGTTGGTCAGGAGCCTGTTACATCATTCCTGCAACCGGTTGGTGGACTTATCACTGGAGATCTAGTTCACGGGTATTTCTGGGTCAGTGAATGCCTTCAAGTAATTAAGGTTGAGGGAATGAATGACTGTTTTATTGCCAACTGTTAGCATGTGGCTGTAAAGCTATTCAAAGGGGAGTGATCAGGGGAAATTGGAAGTGTGGCTAACATTGAACTTGAGCTTATAGGTCCTAACACACTTAACCTGAGACAATAGTCCTGAGAGCCTCCTAGTTGCACTGTTTGGGATGAAGCAGTTGAGCCCCTGTGCACCAGCACCTTGAAATGAATCAATCAGATATCAAACCAGATCTCAGCAACTACTCAATACTTTCTGCAGTAATGTTCTTAACCTCCCCTACCCTGCCCCAAGTTTGAGTGCTTTCCTATCAAGATCGCAAAGAACAAACACAAGTATCATATGGGTATCATCTGCATCTCTGGAATGTGAGTAGTTCTGCTAATTGGTGAGCAGAGCACTCAGCGTCTTGGAGGATTCATTAAGGAGAAAGGATTGAGCGCAACAGCGTGGTGGTCATGGCCATCATCCCAAGGCAGCAGTCCAGGAAGGAGAACTCACTTTAATTCCCTAGGTGGCAGCAGCGAACAAGGATTTAGAAGACCTAGGGTGTGGTATCTCAGAAAGAGCACCTTTCAGGGAGAAGCTAAATTGCCATCTGGCTTAAGATTCTGGGTGGGTGGTAAGGGATATGGGAACGGAAGGCAATGTAGAACATTGCAGTGGGGAGCTATAATCAATGTCTTCACTGAGTTCAGCTCTCCCACTAGCTGGCTGTGACCTGGGACAGCTCTTGTGTCAGCATTCTCCGCTCTGTTTCCTTATCCTCATCCTCATCCAACAAATGGGGTTGGACATGAGGTCATCTGTAAGTACCACTAGACATTATATGACTCACATTTTGATGATGCCTCTGGCATATTCATTGTCCTCTTTACAATGGCAGAACTTGATTACGCTGGTTGGGGATGTGGAAGGGAGGGTTGTATGTGCGTATTCCAGAGACAGGCAATATGCCACTGTCTTTTTAACAGTGTTCTCACTCCAGAAAATGTGCTGACCTTCACAAACTAGAACAATATTATTGTCCTAACATTAGCGTAAGTGTTTTTTATGTGGTTCTTAACACCATTGGCTCACCTGTCACTCCTGCTCCATCCAGACCCCCTTGCTCTCCAGCAGCGGTGCCCATATAGGACAGCTTTTAGCACTGTCTTCCAGCTAAGTGGGCTTTTGCTATGCCAATAGTTATAATCTTTGCTCTTTTACTATGTGTCAGGTGTGGTGCTCAGCCCTTGATATATCTCACATAGGTATGTCTTTTATTTTACCTTTGAATAGCTTTTAATTATCCTTGTTTAAATAAAACAGCCTTTTGTTGTTGTTGTTGTTGTTGTTGTTGTTGTTGGTACTGGGGGTTGAACCCAGGGGTGCTTAACCACTGAGCCACATCCCCAGCCCTTTTCTTTTTTATATTTTACTTAGAGACAGAGTCTCATTGAGTTGCTGAGGGCCTCACTAAGTTGCTGAAGCTGGCTTTGAACTCACTGTCCTCCTGCGTCAGCCTCTTGAGGCACTGGGATTACAGGAGTGCACCACCGTGCCCAGCACAAAACAGGCTCTTAAGTCAAATTCACCTTAATAATAAGTAGCACATATAGTGGTTACCATGTGCCAGACCCTATTTGAGGTGCTTTACCTATTCCTTCTATTTAATCCTCAAAACAACTGTATGGATTAATACCAGTATTTGGTGCATATATTTTTTAATAGATGGAGGGTGAGGCTTTCAGAGGTTAAATGACTTGCCCAAGATCACATGACTGGTATGTAATAGAATCAGGATTTGAAGCCTGGCAATCTGGCTCTACGACCCTCCAGATATCACACTTAAAAGAGGGCAAGTGATATATGCATATTGTTCTTATTTTTTCTCACTAGATTAAAAACAAGTGGTTTTTTTTCCCAATTAATAATTTGCTACGGAGACAGTCTAATTTAACTTTTCTTTCTTCCTAGGATTCATAATGTTGAAATGTCATCCCAATTACAGATCGCACTCAACCCCACCAAGATCACTAACATTTCAACATTTTTTACCTACAGTAGAGGTTGGAGACAGTTATTTGGTGTGTGTGTGTGAGATCAGAAAGGAAATACTCATTAGAAGACAGAGAAGTATCACTAGGGGAATAGAGGCAGATGCCTTTGGGAACAGGTTGCAGGATTGTCTGAAGAGGGAAGTTACAGGGATAAAAGTAAAGATTCCCATGACTCGTACAAGTTCTTTGCAACGGGGCACAGAGATGAGGAACGACAAGACTGAATGACAGAAGTGTCAACTTTGAAGTCCGAGGTAAGCCTCGTTGCTCTTGACAGAACACAAGGAAGTCCAAGGTCACACTGGAGAAGCCCCAGTGAATTTTCCATGGTTGACTGGACAACCCTCCAACTATGCTTCTCAGGCTTTTGATTTTGACCATCAGAGAACTGGTCCACTTTACAGATGTTTCATTTAACATTCTTTGGAGGATTTCTCTGTGGAGTTGGGCTGGTGTTACAAATTGCTGTCTCCATTTTGAGCTGGAGAAAGTGAGGCTTGGGTGAAGCTAGATGCTGGTCTGGAGCTCACCACAGCCTACTGCAACCAGGAAACCAGCTCAGCACTCCAGTAGAATTCCCTCTTCCCTCCCCTCTATCTCCCTACTCAAGTCTTAGAGCAGACTCAAGTGTTTGTGTGATGTCTGTGTGGGTCAAGGTGAGCAGAGAGTATGGCTTCCGCATATTTTGCCTAGTATTTATGCATCTCAGAGGTGTTCTGAATTCAGTCTCAGAACCAGACTGGCCATCAGCCATCAATTTCAGTTTCTCTAGGGGGAAGACTCACTTAGCAGCCAAGGTTTTTATTCCTGAGGAATTTAAATCACAATCTATCTCCATTCCTCAGGGGAGAAACAAGCAAAGGCTAATCTCCCGGCTGTGAGAGTTTATTACTTACCTGATACCATTTGGAGCACACTGTCCTGGGCCCAGTGATTCTTGGCAAGTCAACAAAGTTTCTCTTCATCATCAAGCTATTTGGACTGCAGCTGTGCTGACTGAAGGTTCATGCTTCATGCTTCCCACATAGAACCTCCCCCAGAGTTGGTCCTTAAAGGATGCTGGCAAAAAAAAAAAAAAAAAAAAAAAAAAAAGACATTAATCACAGGAATACCTGCAGTGCCAGAAAGGACTAGAATTGGAAAGAGGCCTGTTTGTGATCTGACCTTGACTTCTTTAGAGTCTTGTCAATATCCTGAACTCTTCTCTTGGGAGAGAAAATTTGAAAGGGTTCTGTTGATTTATTCTGACCCAAATTCCTGGAGGAGTTCTGGGATGATGTATCTAGGAGACACTGCCTGACCATCACTCTCTCTATATAAGATGATTTGACTTACAAGGGTGCTTTGGGAGTCTTAGCAATAAAACCTGATCATTTTATCATTCATTGATCTGAAGTCTTTGGGCTGTTCCCAGAAGACTGCACCTCACTGACGTTAGTCGAACAGGTAATAATAATAAATACTGATTTTTCTCATAGTACCATGAGGCTCTTCCAAACACACATTTTCTTGGAATTTGCATCACAGTTCTACAAGGTAGGTTATTAGTATTTCTAATTTGACATCTAGACAATAAAGATTAGGGAAGTTAAATGGCTTGCCTGAAGCCACACAGGTGACAACAACTGTCCTGAAATTTGAATGCAGGTGTTCCTGTTGTGGAAATGACAAGATGGCACTTGGAAAATAGGAGAAACCAAACTTTATTTTATGCTGGCAGGCCCAGAGGAGATGAGCACTCCAAAATTCTGATCCCTGATCCACAATTTCTCACAATATTTGTAGGCTTTTTGATTTCAACTTAGACCCATCCTATCATTGGGACTTTTTCCTCTTTTTAAAAAAATTCCTAATCTATGCAGCTGAAGGCCTTGTGCAGGGTCTCTGACATGAAGCATGCTCACAGAACAGATGAGAAGAAACAGCTCTTTTCTCAGACATCTATTACATTTCAAGAGAAAGTAGTCAGATTCTGAGTACAGTTATTGATAATGCAAAAGGTAGGGACCCTCCTGGAGAAAGTCTAAGAGAGGGGAGGGGCACTGACCCCTTCTCCAGGCATTGAACTCTTACCATAATGTTTTTGTAATTTCATTTCACAACCAGGTCTGATTTTGCCTTAACCCCAGGGCCCCAACGACCAGTGGGCCTACCTATAGTCTGAATGGTACTACCAATCCCAACTGGCAGTAAGCACCCAGATTAAAGTTTTATGACCTCCCTCTATCATCTGCGCTCTTCAGGGAGTAATCACCCCAGTTCCTGACTTTTTCCTAAAAGCTAACTTTCAGAGGTGCTTTCTCTTCCTTCTTGGCTCACTTATCCTCCATATCCAGTTTGAAGTCAAGAGTTCAGGCTGTTCACATTTTCCTTCAGGACATTTTTTTTTTTTTTTTTTTTTTTGGGTACTGGGGATTGAACCCAGGGGCACTCGACCACTGAGCCACATCCCCAGCCCTATTTTGTGTTTTATTTAGAGACAGGGTCTCACTGAGTTGCTTAGGGCCTCGCTAAGTTGCTGAGGCTGGCTTTGAACTTGTGATCCTCCTGCCTCAGCCTCCCAGGTGCTAGGATTACCGGCGTGCACCACTGCGCCCCGCTCAGGACATCTTTAAGTTGGGAGAAAACACCTGTCTCGTCTCACCAGGAACACAAGGAGGAAGGCCCAGGTGATCACAACAGTCTCCTCCAGCTCAGATGTGGCAGATTTGCTGTGGTGCAGAGCTACATGTGGCTGGGGACCCTCCAGCTCTCCCCTGGGAGGCTGCTGCACTCCTTCTCCTTGGACCCACCAGTGTCCACCTCCAGTTCACCTCATGGATCTGGCAAATGTGGTGTCACTTGCCTACTGTGCTGGCTAGGTCAAGATGAGCTCCAAAGTGCTCGCCTCCAACTTAGACTTCGCCAACAGCTCATCTCCTGTTTTTAACTCAACGATCACTCTTTTATCTCAGGTCTATTGGTCCTCAGCAGTGGCAATATTGCCCCCCAGAAGACAATTTGAAAAATTTGGGGGTGACTTTATTCTTCCTAGTGTGGTCTGTGTCACACAATTGGTTTTGTTTATTTGTGGTGCTTGGGTTTGAACCCAGGGCCTTGTGCATGCGAGGCAATTACTCCACCAACTGAGTTATATCCCCAGCCCACAAAATGTATTTTTATCACAAATTATTTTCCTTTTATTGCTCCCACATGTAATAATTGGTCTATTACATTGTCTTAAAAATATGGATCCAAATAAGTTATATTATCTGTAAATTTCACTTGGGAAGGGTCAAAGGGACAATTAGAAATACTGATTGTAAAAGAGAGCTTTGTTTTTTGTCCGGTTGAAAACCATTTTGATCTAGTTCCATTCCTCCCCCAGGTCAGCTACCTTTGGCCCACCCCTGGGTTTTGTTTGTTTGTTTGTTTGTTTTCCAGAATATACCATGAGCTTCACATTCTGGAAATTCTCTTCTAAGCACACAGCATTTTAGTAGTTTCTGATCACCTTCATGAAGTTTTTCTACTGTAATTGGAAGAATTTCCATGACTGTCCAGTCCTATACTGATCACACAAAGCATTCTGTTTTCCCATTTGTTTTTCTAGGGAGGAAAAAACATACCTCTCCTGCAGTATTATTTTAAAGATTAAATAAGATAATATAGTAAAGTGCTAGCAGAGGGAAGAGAACATAGTGGACACTCAATAAATATTTAAATCTTTCTCTTGGCCTTACATCTTTTTCTTTTTAAAAATTATTTTTTCCTTAAGATAAATCCCTAAGGTTGTAATTATAAGGGAATAAACTAGGCACATTCTTATATATGTGTATGTGTGCATATCTATAAAGTGTGTGCCTATGTTTCTCCAAATACTTTTCCAGAAGCAGTTTAGCAAACCAATTGATGAAATTGCCAGCAGTGTATGTCAGTTTTACTAAGAGCTCCAGATTTAGGAATCGTATTTTAAATATATTAATTTAACATATTTATCTGATAAGCATGTGTTTGCCATTGTGGGAGCTTTGTCTCATTGAGTTACCATTCCTTTTTTTTTTTTTTTTTTTTTTTTTGGTACCAAGGATCGAACCCAGGGGCACTTTGCCACTGAGCTACATCCCCAGCCCTTTTTTATATTTTTAATAAGAGACAGGGTCTCTCCATGTTGCTTAGGGCCTCACTAAGTTGTTGAGGCTGGCTTTGAACTTGTGATCCTCCTGCAGCAGCCTACCGAGCTTCTGGGATTAGAGTTACGATTCTTACAGATACACAAGGTTGATATGATGCTGTAAAAAATATTTGTTTTTGTCTACTTCTGTCTGTTGGGTATATATTTGTGAGGCAGTATCTGTCAATCTTTTGTTAATTCCTACGTCTTGGAGTAAAACATTCACTCTGCCCATGGTCGAGCATGAATCTGTGGGGACAAATGTTCAGTGAGTATTCTTTCTTTATTTTTAAATTGTGATTTTTCTTTTCTTTTCTTTTTTTAGCCTCCAAATGCCATTGTGGACAAAGGAGGAAAACTAATGGAGAAAAGACCCACACATCTTTCCTATGTGATGGTTGTTGAAAAAGAATTTCTTCCTTCTTGAATATGGTTTACTTGGTTGTAGGATGAAAGGGTCCAACCATTACCTTAGAAAAAATTATGAACCTAGTGTGTTGACATCTTTTTGATCTCTGAGGAATTTTATATTAGGGAGTGTCAGAATGACATTTGGGTAGAAGGAAGAAGGTTATTGGGTAGGTAGAGGGAGGGTGGAGGTTTACATCACTGAAAAGTCCAGGAATGCAATACCAGAGGACTAGGTTAGCATAAGATTTAGTTCTGTGTCCTTATCAATTTTTTTTTCTTGCAGGGCTGGGGATATGAACCCAGGGCCTCATGCTTGCAAGGCAAGCACTCTGCCAACTAAACTACATCCCCAGCCCAGTCCGTATCAATTCTTAAAGCTGGAAATTACAGGGCTTCCCTAGACAGGAAACAGGACTCCGGTGAGAGGCTGTAGAATAAGAAGGACTTTTGAATGCATACGGTAGTCTTCAGGGTTATGGGGCTGGTCACTGGTAGCACATGTATCCAAGAAAAGTTGATTCTGAGACATAAGCTCAAAATAGAATTAACCCTCGAAATTAAATGCAGAATTGCATTTGTGCATACATGAAGACTTTGGGAAGATGTCTGTAGCTTTTGTCAGATCTTCAGAAAGAATTTGTGACTCAAAATATTAAGAACAGAATAAATGTGAAATATGATCCAATTCTGAAGGAGGGGAGGAAAAGCGCATAGCAAACGGCACCATTAGATAATTCCGGGTGAATAAGACGAGCTAGAGGGTGGAGACTAAATTTTTAAAGAACTGCTTCTCGGTTGTGTTTGACTTAGAAAAATGAGAATATATTTATTACTTTTGTGATTTGAAAAGTTTAAAAGAGAAGAGAAAAATCTCCAGTCGAAACAAAGAAGAGCCACCTTAGAGTGTCCTCTCTGAGCGGCGACTTAACCAAAGAACCACCTACAGTAGGATCTATCCACAAGGGCCGAGGCAGAGGGCGGCCCAGGGTGGGCGGAGGGTTAGGGTTAGGGTTAGGGTTGCAACCGGGCTGGGCAGCTCTACCTGCCTCTCTTTCTGCCTTGCTCTCTCTCTCTCTCTTTGAAAGTAACAGAGTAGAGAAGTAGCTGGTTCCCTGTTAGAAGCGCTGGATGCATTCATTCTGGAACTTTCCGTAGATTTCCTCCTGAATGAAGGGATTAACGCCTGGAGCATTAGATCTTGGGAGCTGGCATTGACCTCATCAGGGCTGGCTCCCCCCAGTCTGGGGAGGAGACGGAGCTGTCTCCTGACTCCTAGTCCGGTACCCTTCCTTTGATCTACGGGTTCATAGACACAGCACCCTTTTCAGCTCAAAGGACGAAACACCCCTCTTGTTTCTTAGAAAATAGTCACATTTGCACCGCAAAGTCTGTCTGAAATCAAATGGATGATTATGGTATCAATATGTGGTTTTAAAAAAAAGAAAAGCGTGGAAAAAAAGATGATTACCTGTGTGGAAACCAGAGTTAGATTTTCAATAAGGAAGTCATTTTTAGGTGCTTTTTAAAGAAGTAGGGAAAATATTCTGTACATTAAGACTTCAAAACAGAAAAAGAAAATTTTAAAATACTGTTTTACTTAAATTTTTAAGTATCTATCTAATATTTATTTATTTTTAAGGTAATCAGAAGAAGCAAATAGAAACTGAAGCTTTAACCAACTGTAAGGGGAAAAAATTTGTTCTGAGATTGAATCTGAATTGAAATGGACATTTCTGGTCACCAGGAAATCTCTTAAAGGAAGGAAGAAAATTCTTCCCCATTTTCCTTCTTGTGTAGAAACAAAGCTTTCACATGTTCTGGATTATTCATTTGAGAAATTTTTCTTCACCACTAAAAGGCAAGTCAATGATTAGGCTTTCCATTCACATATGGAAGGAAGCATGCTTGGTACATAGCGGCTCCATGACAATAAGGGCACATGTTGTTCATTTGTGAACAAAACACTCTTGCTTTCTCAAGTTGGAATGACAGGCGAGACTTAAAGAGTAGAAGCATAGCTAATGCCCAGGGAGCTGCAAACCCTACAAACCCTCAAAAACTGACAGGTCTCCCCAAGAGTGAGGGCATTTGTCCATGAGATAGGGAAAATGTCCTCTCCACAGTTTTCCATAAGGGGACAGATTTAAACTTGAGATATACCATACAAATTAAGTGCAGTGAGTATTTCTCTGAGTCTTATGACTTGTCTTCTTTAAGTTTCACTCAGACTAGCAAACTAGAGTGTGAGCAGGCCTCCCCTCCCCCCAATAATTTATGCACCTGCATAAATTGGGTATGCAGAGGGTTGTCCACCAGCTTTAGATGCAGGGAGTGCAGCCCTCACAGTCCCTGATGGCTACTACCAATGGAGGCCGCCCTGTCGTGAGTCATTACTAGCAATACTGTAGTCTTCCCTTATCTGTGTGGATATATCCCCGGCAAACCCACAGATAGATACCTGAATGCACAGACAGTACCTAGCCCTATACATATTATTTTTCTTCCTATACATATATATCTATGATAAAGTTGAACTTATAAATTAGGCATAGTAAGAGATTAGCAACAATAATAAAATAGAACAATTACAAAATATGCTAAAGTAAAAGTTAAGTGTATGTCACATTTCTCTATCTTATTGCATTGTAGTCACCTTTCCTCTTCTTGTGATGATGTGAGATAATACTGTGCCTATGTGAGGAGATGAAATGAGGTGTGGGACATAGGCATTGTGACATAATGTTAGACTACTATGTAGGTATACCTTAAATACAAGCCCTGCCATACTGAGGCAGTAGATCTGGTAGCCAAGAAGCCTACCAAGTTCAAATTCCTAGGAAAAAATAATCAGATGATGCTGGAGAATAATCATTATTAGTATGGAGCAGACCTCTCCTGCCAAATCATGGTCTATTCCTCAGCTTAAACAGTGGTACACAAAGTAGCCATCAGGGACCTCTCTGTGGCTGCTGCGCTCCCTGCATCTAAAGCTGGCGGACCACCCTCTGGTACAGCCATTCAAAGTGATTAGAGTGAGCAGGGATTTTGCAATTTAGATGGAATAAATACATAGGGACAAAGAAGTTCACATGGAATGATAGAAAATTCCTCTTTACAGGTTTTTAAACCAAAAACGAGAAAATTATCCTTTTTCTCCTTTGAAGTCAATGCGTATGATTTGTTTACAGAAGCATTGGGTGACCTTTGCTCAAGCAGTTGATGTAAGTGCTTTGAACCTCATCAGCTGTGCAATAAGGCTGTATTCCAGGGAGTACCAAATGAGGGTCTTGTGAGATAATAGCCTTGAAAGGATTTTGTGGGTGCCAATGCTGCAAACGGTTCTCAGTGTGTGTATAACGAGAATCCACATTACTCAGCACTATGTTCGGAGTTCTTTAAAATCCCCTCTTCCCAAATTTACTCCTTGGTCTTGGCCTTGCTCTATGCCTCCGGTGGGATTTTTGCACAGACAGCACGTGTGCCTTTGGGAGTAATGTGGGTGCTAGAGTTTCACTGGCACCACCTTTTCCAAAACCTGGATTCATTAGGAAGTCCTCCTGGAGGCCATACAGAAACCCAGGAGGATTTCTGTGTGGTGGTTTCTCCCACAAGCAACACTGGTGCCAGGTCTGAACATAAGCCACTGGAAGGGCTTAATGGGTCATGGCCATTTCCATGCCTGGGTGGTGGCAGCCTGGCCTGAAGCAGGAGGGAAAAAAACCACCAGACAGAGGACAAGTACTTCTCTGAAAAAAACAGACAAGGTGAGAAAGTCACTGCCAAAGGATCTTCAGCTTCTGTTCTGAGAAGAATTCAATCTCCGATTGTGATTTATAACCCTTCTAGTATGAGAGACTCAGATGTTGATGCTGGGAGGAAGAAATAACTCTGTAGCCTGAGATGTTGCCCGCACACTGATGTAGGGAAGGAGTGTGTGGATCCCCTGGCCTTGTGCCAACTGGTTACTTTCACTTCTAACAGCTGATTCTCTAACTGGGAAAAAGACCGTGTGTTCTGGGGTGGTTTAGGAAGTCTTTTGGTCATAACCTGAACTTGTTTGGTTGTAAAAATAAGCAGGAACCTGCACAAATTTGGCTGTAAATTCTTTGGCTCTTCTCCCAGTGACAGGTAGGGTCTCTTTCCCTTCTCCTTGAAGCCAGGCTGGCCCACGGTTGCCCTGAGCAGTGGAGGAGGTCAGGAACGACCCTGTGCCAGTTCCAGGCCTACCTGCTACAGGACTAGCAGCTTCTTTCATGGTTTCTCAGAGCCCCTGGCTATTGTGTAAGAAATATAATTAACCTGCTGGAGAAACCACATGGAGAAGACCTGAGAGCACATGGAGGTGGAGAGGGAACCCTCCTAGCCAGGCTTCCAGTGGTCTTGGACCCTCCACACAGTCCAGGTGATGATTGAATACTGCTGAGGGTGACCCCAGTTGACATCAGGCAGAGCAGGAGACTTGTCCAAACAAATCCTGTTCAACTTTCTAATCTAGTTCAGCAAAAGGTATAATAAAATGATTGTTGTTTTAAACCACTGAATTTTGGAATAATTAAAAACTGTAGCAATAGATAACCAAACTATTGGTATTAGCAGAGAAGGAAGCTGTGGACTTGAGCCCAAGGGAAATGGGTAAAAAGAAGTCAGACTAGTGGATGCATTTTAAGAGAACTACTTTAGGTAGGAGGTGAGTATCCTAGGTTGGGGTGAAAATGCCTGAAAATTTAATTAACTGTGCATCTACTAGGTCTTTGAAACCTCAAAACCCATCTACATGGTGATAATATCAAGGGTGGCATGGCAGGAGATTCTAAAAAGAGTCAAGATCAGAGTCAGGAGGTGAGCACATTAGGATTCTTGGTGTCCTAGATGGTCTGTTCAGGGACAGTGCCAAAAGAAGAGATATTAAGTGTTCAGAGCAGTTTCAGAGTCTCAGATGAATAGCCTGGAGGTCCAGAAGCAAGTCTGTCTCTAATGGGGATCTGGAGGACAAACGAAGAGAATCAATCTTGAGGAGTGTGAAAATGGGGGAGGACTCACAGAGAAGGTTGAGGCTCAATAGCCTGTGGGCCTTACGTCCCCTGTGCCTCAGTGAGTATTGGACGTGGGAAATGCTGAAATAAGACTGAGGAGAAAGGTAGGTAGTTTGCAGAAGCGACTGCCCATCAATTTATGTATGTGTACACACAGATAGATATAGATTTGCTTTGTGTTTTTCAGGTTAGTAGGAGAGACAGATGGTGTATTTAAAAGGATTTGACTGGAGAGTCTTAAGTGAACAAATTATTTACAGAAGTATGGACAGGTGTGTAGGACGGTTAATATAAATTGCTCTCCTTAGAGAGTCCTACTTGCAAGGTTGACCCTAGGTGGGTATTTGGAAACTTGGATTTGGGGAGGGTTCCCAGTAGGTCCTGATTAGAATAGCTCACTATGCCTAAACAGTCTTTGCAAACAACAGGGATTATATTGAAAACCTGCTTTCTTTCTAGGAGTCTGGGATTTTGGTAAGTCCTAGGTGAAGAGTGCCTGTGTGAACACCTATCAATAAAAGTCCTGGGCACTGAATCTCTAATGAGCTTCCCTGGAAGATAGCATTTCACACGTGCTGTCACAACTCATTGCTGGAGGAATTCAGCATGACCTTGTGACTCTACTGGGAGATGATTCTTGGAGTGTGTGCCTGGTTTCACTCAGACATTCCTCCAGGTGTCTTCTATCTTTGCTGATTTTGCTTTGTGTCTTTTCACTGTAATAAAACTTGGCCATACCTGCAATATATGTTGAGTCATGTGAGTCCTCTTAGTGAACCATTAACCTAGGAGTAGTCATTTGGGTCCTCCCTGAAATGGCAGGGTGAAGGGAACCAGTAAATCCTGGTGAAACATTCTGTGACTCGCAACAGTGAGGAGCTACGAAGGGGCAGGAGAAGGAAGCAGGTCCCAGAGCTAGTTATAGTGGAGGAACACAATAAGAGCTGAGGCTCCTGGAGAAATACAGCTACTGACCAGCACACCCCTGCCCTTCTCTCCTTTTGACCTCTACTGTCTTGGTGCCTTACACTGGCCACATCCTGCTGGAAGGCAGAACCCAGCTGAAGTCAGCCTCCATGGTACAAAGCAAGAGGGAGACGGTGAAGATGGATCTGAAGGGGCAAACAGATATTACTGGGACAAGCTTTGAAAGCAAATCATTTTTAAGTGTTTCTGAACTAAACTTCTTATTAAAAGGTAATAATTCATAACATTGCATTACTCAACAACCCTGGATGGATTCTCATTGCACATAAAGTACAAATGACGTAGCACGTAATTTTGAGGCCCTTCTTCATCTGGCCCAGGTTCCCAAGTTTACCTCCCACTACCCTGGCTCCTCAGCCCACAGTCGCGTACAGTCCTGACCCCGTAGGACAGACCTTGCTTTAATGTAGCACTATCCTCCTGCCTTCCTGTTCTGTTTCCTCTTCCTTTGTGTGCACTTCCTATGTCCCTTCCTTGCTACTTCTGAGTAGTGAAGTTCTGCCAATTCTTTAGAACCCAACTCACCTGCCATACTGCCTGCAAAGCCTTCTGGAACCCAAGTCATTCCCCCAGCAGGTGAATTAGCCTTGTGCCTGCCTCGCCCAGGTCAGGGCTGGGTGAGTGTCCTTCTTTACCAGCCCGCCTCAGTGCCTAGGGTGGGACCCATGGGCACTACCTAGGGATGCCCAGTTGAGCCATGACCTATGAATTCTTTCTCGCATTGGCTTCCTGTTTGGTAACTGCTGCAGTCTGTTATTCTGATGCTAATCTGGTATCCTGATGATGCTCATGTCATTAACACTCATCCAATGCAGACTCCAGACCTGTGTTTTTGTAGACCCTGGAGCGGGTGCTGTGACTCTATCCTCTAGGCTGGGACACTTCAGTCTCCTGCTCCTCTGGAGACTGACACTGGATATTGCCCATTTCCTCACTATATATGATCATCTTGAAGACAGTGACTACTGAATATTTATCTTTCTGTGCTCCACGTTGGTTAGTATTATGATTTATATATACAGGTGTTTGCTACAAATTATTGAATTGAATTAATTTGAATAAAAATAAGTAGAATAATTTCAACTTTTTGACTCTTTAGTCTTTGTCTCTTAGAAGTCAGGAAAATAGTTTGTTCCAGTTTCTAGTTTTGAACTTGAGAGTTCTAAGAAATAAGGTCTCAGAAAATAAATCTTCTCTGAAAGAATTATTTTTCTGTGCCCTGGAGGCTTTGTTTTTGACAGACAAAATGAATCAGCTGTTTCAGAAGAAAGTAAAGGTTTCTGTGACGTGACCTCCCCTCTATTTAAGGAAAAACCAATATGCAAAGTTGTGATTTTAATGATAAAGTTGGATTTTTCAATTCCTAAATTTAAAAATTAGTTTAGAGTTATTACCAGAGATTCAGTCTTTCTGGAAGCTATTTTATGTGTCCATGGACCTTACCTTCCTCTTTTCCTTAGGCTATGAGGAATAAAAACTTGATTAAAAATAAATTTTTCATATTCTAATAGGTGGTATCCTAGCAACCAGAAGTGAGACAATGGGATGAACAGTTACAAGCTGTGGATAGACGCTCCACCTGGAATTTTTTATTTTAAAGCTGTTGATAAGGTGACCAGGTCATAAATATGACTGATCAGGCAATAAATTATGTTCTGGAATGAAAGATCCAGTGGAGAGGAAATTTTTGCTGAAATTGGCTATGTTTTATGGCCTCATACTCCGTATAGATTGAAGAGTGTTTGAATTAGCTATTAGATATTCTGCATTTAAATTCACCACAGAATTTTGGGGGATAAAATGGAATTTAATTTTTCTGCATACTTAGTTCCATAGATTTGGGCAGAAAAAGTGCTGCATTAAGAATTCCTGAACTAAGGTTATTATTGAAATGTAATATTTCATAATATTTCTCTTCAATAAGGAAAAACGTAGGTAAGTTTTGCCAAACAATGAACAAAATAGTAATAATTGTGAAGTAGTTAGGGAACTAGGCTATTGACTTTTAATTTGTTTTAAAACACAAATCAAGCATTTTCATGATTTATTTTAAATATACATATTCCTAGAAGTGGCAGGTATGCTTATGATACTGCCAGTTAATGGTGAGTTTTGCTTCCTCAAATGTTGAAGTCTTCTCCAGGAAATGCTGGTGGGATGGCCAGGGGGTGAACGGGTGGACTGGAAGGGCCAAGGTGGAGTGCTCGGCAGGAAAGAGTGGCAGCCCAGGGGGCTTGATGAGTAGCTGTCTGCTCAGGAGCTGCTTCATTAACACATTTTTGGGAGGGGTGGTATCCAAGGGCTCTGGAGACATGAACATTCCAGTATCCCAGCGGCGGTTTCCAACTTCCTAGACTCAGATGGGCCTCTGTTTTCTCCATTTGACCTGATTACCTGTTCTTCACTAACTGCCAGTCTTTAATTCTGGCTTCATTTATAATGCTGGGAAATGGTATAGTTTAATAAAGCATTATCACACTCTAGTTATTGATATTTTGCCAGCACGGTCTTTTAAGACCTAATTCATAAGATATCATAAGATTCAACCTTTTAAAGTGTACAACTCAGTGTTTCTAGTATATGAGTTCTGTGACTTCCAGGATTATCGAATTTCAGAATGTTTTCATCTCCCTATGAAGTAACCCTGTATACATTAGCTATCACTCAGCATTCTTCATCCACCTAGACCCTGACCACTACTATGGTTTTCCATTTCTACAGATTTGCTTACTCCAGACCTTTCATATGAATGGAATCATATAATACATGGTGTTTATGTCTGGTTTCTTCTAAGTCTAATGTTTTCAGGCTTATCCATGTTCTGGCATGTATCGGTACTTCATTTATTTTTAGTGTTGAATCCTTTCCATGTATGGATATGCCATGCTTTGCTTTCCCATTCATTGGTTGGTGGACATTTGGGTTTCCACCATTTGCTGTTGTGAATAGTGCTTCTATGAAGATGAGTCTGTGAGTTTTCATTTGATGTATATTGGGTATATGTGGAATTTCTAGATCATATGATAATTTTGTGTTTAGTATTAGGAACTGCCAAACTATTTTCTAAACCTGTTGCACCATTTTACATTCCCATCAGCGTTGTATGAGGCTTCCAATTTCTGCATGTCCTTTCTGCCCATGTCCTACAGGGGGAGGGAGTCAGGGGAGGGAGTGGATAACCATTGGAGGTGTGGGCTGGCTGAAAATAAAAGCTAGAAAGGTAATGTTAAGAAATAACACAAAAAAAATGCAGGAAATTAATTGAAGCAGGGGCCTGATAGGTCTGATCCTAAAAAAATAGAAAAGCCCACAGATGCTTTATTTATAGCAGTATACACCAAAGGGAACCACTAAGGAGCTTCTTTAGGAAAACCGGGTAAGAGTGGGAAAAACAGACTGTTTGGTGTTTGGAATGTTACACCCATCTCCAGGGTGGCTGTGTTTGAACCTGGGGTTGTGAGCTAAGGCAGGGTGCCAGCATGATCTGGGCTTTCTGGAATCAGGAAATTTCACCCAGGAGTTCCCAGAAAAGCAGCTTCCCTTCCTTAAGGGCTCATACAAAATACATAGTTCATACACAGCTTCCAACACATCCTCACCCACATCTGCTATTGTCTGTACTTTTTAGTACAACAGTTCCAGTGGATGAGTGGATGTGAAGTAGTGTTTTATTGTGGTTTTGTTTTGCATTTACCTAATGATTAATCATGGTGAGCATCTTTTCACCCACTTTCTGGACATCTGTAGGTCTTCTTTGGAAAAATGTCTACTCACATCCTTTGCTCATTTATTTTTTTATTGGTACATTAGAATTATATATAATAGTGGGATTCATTTTGACATACTTAGACATGTACATACATATTTTGGTCAGTTTCATCTTCCAGCCCCTTCCCTTTCCCTCCCTCCCTCCTTCCCCCAGTCCCCTTCTTCTTCATTGCTTGTCTTCCTTCCATTTTCATGAGATCATGAGATCACCTGTTTGTTTTGGTTTTTTTTCTCCCTTTTTTCTCTCTAGTTTCCACATATGAGAAAACATATGATCCTTGATTTTCTGAATCTGCCTTTCGCCCATTTCAATTGGGTTATTTGTCTTTATTATTGAGTTGTAAGGGTTCCTTAGATATTTTAGAAATAAGCCTCTATCCAGACATATAATTTTCATGTATTTTCTCTCAATGGGTTGACTTTCTTTAAGAAACATACCATTTCTTGGGGGCAGTTTTCAGTTCAGAGCAAAAATGAGCAGAAGATACAGAAATTTCCCATATACCCCATCTTCACACATTCACAGCCTGAACCAAGTGGCACATTTGTAATAATTGATGAATTGACATATGACTGTAACCCAGAGTCCACAGTTTATGTTACTGTGCACTATTGTGTTGTATATTCTATGGTTTTTGACAAACTTATTGTTAGGGTAGCTGGCACAAATATCCACGAGAGACACATCTCTGAGTTCAAGCAAAGGTTTATTGGTAGAGAGAGTCTGCCAGGCTGCCCTTCTGCAAGGTGCAGCAGCCTATAAGAAAGAGTTCTTAACTACATAGTCATGTACAATGGAGTAGTTAAAAAACCTGTCTGGTCCTCTGATTGTTATTTAGCAACTTTGCTGTGGTTTCAGTAGTTAGGGCTCTTTTGGGGTCAAGGAAGGTCATGCCTGAGTGGGCAGGTACTGATTTTCAAAATGGAGTTACTTTGGTCTAAGGACCTAATACTTAAAACGATATGTGTCCACCAATAATAGTATGACACAGAGTAGTTTCACTGCCCTAAAAATCCTCTTTGCTCTACCTATTCATCTTTTCCTCTTCTTTAGTCCCTGGAATCCTCTAATCTTAATTTTTGCCCCCAGTACTGGGGATTGAACCCAGGGTGTCTACCACTGAGCTCTATCCCTAGTCCTTTTTCATTTCTTATCTTGAGATAGAGTCTCACTAAGTTGTCCATGCTGGCTTTGAACTTGTGATCTTCCTGCCTCAGACTCCAAAGTAGCTGGGGTTAAAGGTGTGTGTCACCCCATCTGGTTCCTCTGATCTCTTCATTGTTTTCATCATTTACTTTTCCATCATGTCATATAATTGTAATCATATAGAGTTCAGATTTTCAGATTGCTTCTTTCATCTAAAAATATGCATTTAAAGGTCTTCTATGTCTTCTCATGGCTTGATAGCTCATCTCTTTTTAGCATTTAATAATATTCCATTGTCTAGATGTACCACAGTTTATTTATCCATTTACCCATTGACGAACACCTTGCTTGCTTACAGGTTTTGGAAGTTTTGAATAAAAGTGCTATAAGCATGTATGTGCAAGTGTTCTTGTGGACGTGATTTTTTTATCTCTTCCAAATTGTACCAAGGAACATGATTGTTGTATTGTATGGTAAGCGTATATGTAGTTTTGTATGAAACTGATAAACTTTCTGCCAAAATGATTATCATTTTGCATTCTCACCAGTAATGAATGAGCATCTTGTTGCTTCACATCCTTATCAGCATTTGGTATTTGTCAGTGTTTTTGATTTTTGCCTCAGTTGATTTTTCATTTTCTTGATGGTGTCATTTGAAACAAACATTTTAAATTTTTATTAAGTTCAATTTATCTACTTTGTTGTTGCTTGTTATTTGGGTGTTGTATTTAAGAATCCATCACATGGGCTGGGGCTATGGCTCAGTGGTAGAAGGCTTGCCTCCCATGTGTGAGGCACTGGGTTCAATTCTTAGCACCAAATAAAAAGAAATAAATAAAGATATTGTGTCCATCTACAACTAAAGAAATATTTAAAAAAAAAAAAGAATCCATCATTTAAGGTCATGAAAATTCACTGCTGTTTTTCTATGAGTTTTTTTTTTTCTTCTTCTTCTTACATTTAGGTCTATAACCATTTGGGGGCCCTACCTCCCCTTTGGATATATTGTGAGGTAAAGGGCTGCCTTAATTGTTTTGCATATTGATTGAAAAAAATATTCTTGCCCTATTGAATAGTCTTGGAATCCTTGTTGAAAATCAATTAATCATAAACATAGGGTTTATGTCTGAACTTTCAATTCTATCCTTATTCCCATACAACACTGTCTTAATACAAAGGTTAATGTATCTTTGTATTAAGTTTTGAAATCATAAAATGAATAGTTCAACTTTGTTCATTTTTTCAAGACTGTTTTGGATATTATAGGTTTTTGGCATTTCCATATATATTTTGGAAAAACATTGTCACTTTCTACACAAAAGTGTACTGGAGTTTTGATTAGCAATGCATTGAATCTAAAGATACATTTAGAAAAAAATTGACATAAAACCAATATTGTGTTCTCTGATCTATGAATATGGTATATATCTCAATTGGTATATATCTCCTCAATTAAATCTTTTTTTTTTTTGGGCAGTGCTGGGGATTGAACCCAAGTCCTTGTGCTTACAAGGCAAACACTCTACCTATACTATACTGAGCTATAGCCCCAGCCCTTCAATTAAATCTTTTTCAAAATATTTGGCAGATTTTAATTGTAGGTTTCAGACATACCTTGCTAAATTTATTCACTTTTTAAAATTTTTGTCATTATCTTAACAAAAGAATAAACACATGGATCAGTGAAACAGAGTCCAGAAATGGACCTACACAAATATCATCAACTGGACTTTGACAAAGGAGCAAAGGCAATAAAAAGGAGAAAGGTTAGTTTTTCTAAAAAATGAAGCTGGAACAATTGAATGTTCAGATGCAAAAAATTGAAACTAGCCAAAGACCTTACACTTTCATAAACATCAAGTCAAAATTGATCATAAACATAAATGCAAAATGCAAAATCATAAAACTTATTGAAAATAATAGGAAATTTACACAGGCTTGCATTTGTGATGGGGTTTTTAATATAATGCCAACAGGAAAGAAAGAAAAAATGAGGAATTGAACTTTCTTTTTTTCTTTTTTTTTTTGAACCAGGGATTGAACTCAGGGACACTCAGCCACTGAGCCACATCCCCAGCCCTATTTTGTATTTTATTTAGAGACAGGGTCTCACTGAGTTGCTTAGGGCCTCGCTAAGTTGCTGAGGCTGGCTTTGAACACGCGATCCTCCTGACTCAGCCTCCAGAGTCGCTTGGATTACAGGCGTGCGCCACCACACCCGGCTGAATTGAACTTTCTTAAAAATGAAAACTGTGCTCTACTAAAGACACTTTAAGAGAATGGCCAGACTAGGAGAAAACATTTGTAAAACATTTCGGATAAAAACTTGCATCCAAAATGTACAAAAGACTGTTAAACTCAACAATAAGAAATAAATGATCTGATTTAAAAATTAGTATAAGAAGCCGGGCGTGGTGGCGCATGCCTATAATCCAAGTGACTTGGGAGGCTGAGCCAGGAGGATCGCAAGTTCAAAGCCAGCCTCAGCAATTTAGCGAGGCCCTAAGCAACTCAGTGAGACCCTAAATAAAATACAAAATAGGGCTTGGGATGTGTTCAGTGGCTGAGACCCCCTGAGTTCAATCCCCCTGTCCAAAAAAAAAAAAAAAAAAAATTAGTATAAGACATGAACAGATACCTCCCCAGAGAAGACCCACAGCAAATAAGCATAGGAAAAGATACTCGGTATTGTTTTTGTCATCAGGGAATTTCAAATTCAACAGCAATTCCTACACACCTATTAGAACAGCCAGTGTCTAGAATCTGACAACACCAATTGCTGGCAGGAAGCAGAGCCGAAGGAATTCTCATTCATTGCTGATTGGAATGCAGAATGCTGCCGGAACGTTGGAAGGCAGTTCACCTGCTTCCTGCACAACTGAAAACTGTCTCACCATATGATCCAGTGATCTTGCTACCAGGTATTTACCCAACTAATTAAAAAATGTACATCCACACAAAAACCTGCTTGTGAATGTTTACAGCAGTTTTAGTCATAATCTTAAAAAAAAATGGAAGCAGCTATGATGTGTTTCAGTAGGTGAGTGGATAAACAGACGGTGGTATATCCGTTCAATGTAATATTATTCAATGACAGGAATGAACCATGAAGCTATGTAAAAACAGATGAATCTTCAATGCATACTTCTAAATGAAAGAAGCCAGTCTGAAGAGACTGCAAAATAAATGATTTCAATTATATGACAGACTGGGAAAGGAAAAAGTATAGCAATGTAAAAATCAGTAATTGCACGGGCTCAGCAGTGGATGGGGATGGGGAATTGACAGGTTGAATAGGTAAAGAATGGGTAAAGAATTTTTTTAGGAGAGTGGAACTAACTACTCTGTGTGGTGCTGTAAGGGTGAATAAAAGATATTAGGCATTTGTCAAAATTATGATTACATGAATGATATGAATCTACATCATACATACCCATAGAAATGAAAAGTTGTACTCCATTTGTGTATAATAAATCAAAATGCAGCCTGTAAAAATAAAAAATAAAAAAAGAAAGAAAGAAATCTGACATTATGACACAAAAATTAAATCTTAATTATAAATTTTTAAAAATTTAAGAGGTGGGAGGATTTGGCGACAGAATATGGACTGTTAAAAGGAGTCTACTTCTATAACAAGTGTATGTGGTGGTAGGAGAAAGAGGGCTCATCTAATTATCTTTGGAAATAAGTGAAGTTTGTAAAACTAAAGGCAAAATCCTTTGTAGCTCAGCACAGCACTCTAGTTCATGACATTGTTTTCCACAGGGGTAGAAGCTGGCATTTATGAAGCTCACTATACACGTACACTTGAATTGATAATTAAACAATGAATGGCAGACGGTGGGAGCCTGACTTTTTCTCAGTGTAGAAGTGGGAAGTTCATGGGGAGGAGGCTAGAATGAGCCTGGTAATGATGGATTGAGATATCAGTATGACCTTAGATTTAGCTCAATACTAGTTCACATGGTTACATATCGAAAGACTAATAAACACGTTTATGCACAAGGAAGTAGATACACAAAGGAAAATATGTACACAGGTATCTCCTTGCTCTGACAACCGAGAGGGTCGTAAAAGCAATGATAACCCAATAACAATGAACACATCTTGTGCCCAGACATTGGTTTCTAAGAGCTTTCTCTGAAGAAAGGGATGAGTTCTCCTTGAAAATAGTGGCTGCTTCTAGAACTGAAGCAAGGAAACATACAAGATGGGCCTGGAGCATCCTTTAGTGTCAGAAAGCTGGAAAGTACTCAAAAACGAAAATAAAAAATGATTAAAATATATCAAAGAGACAGAGAAGTCAACTAAAAGAGCTCCCAATGGCCAAAGTTAGAAAAGTCTGAGCACCAAAATAAAGCAGAATTGTGTCATAACCCGACATACAAAATAAATATCCATACTGACCTAAATAAATGATCAAACAGATAATTAAATGAGGAAGAAGAGATTAATCATTTTAGCAGAAGAATTACAAATAAGTTTTGCAGATACTCATTGTTTAAAAAGGTAGAGCAAAACTCACTCTTTAGTGCAGATTATGCATATGGACTCCCTTCCAAAGGATGCAGTATGGACAGGGGCTGGGATGGGGTGAATTTATGATAGAGAAGCCGGACAAACACTCCCTAAAGCCAGCCGATCAAGCTGAGCACCAACAATGATAAATCATATAGATAACATGCACCTTTGATATCAATGTGTAATGACAATGACGCCTTTCCTCTGTGGTCTCTTTCCACAAATCTGTAACTCCAGTCAATGAGAAAAACATGAAACAAATTTCAATTGAGGGCAACTACAAAATGCCTGACAAATATTCCTCATAACTTGAAAGATCATCAAGCAGATGTGTCTGTGGAGACTTGTCTCCTAAATATAAGTATCCTAATGTACCCTGAAGGGGATCCTGGATATTCGGATATTAGGGGGAACCAAGGAAATCTGAATATAGATAGTATGGACTTTAATTAGTAATACTTCAATATTGAGTAATTAATTGCGGTGAATGTCCCATATAAACAGAATTTGTTAATTTGGGTGTACTCTGTGTGGAAATTCTCTGTATTATCCTTGCAACAATTCTGTAAACTTACAACTGTTCTAAAATGTAAAAGTTTGTTTAAAAAAGACTTAAGAGATTGAGTATATGTAGGTACTAAAGAAACAATATTATAATAATAGCTTGAGATTGGATATAAAATAACTAATATCCTACAGGAAAATAAAACTATATTCATGGGGCTATGATTTTACTGGGCAGAATTCATCTGCAACATATTAATCTTCTACATGTCAATACCTCGTTCCACAGAATCTGACCCCTAATCAATAGCAAACACTAAATCAAGCACATGTGCATTTTCTTAAAGTAGAGGTTGGCAAACTTTCCTTAAAGAGCTAAACAGTACATATTTCAAGCTTACAGGTCATTTGGTCTGTTTCAACTTTCATAGCACAAAAGCAGCCTTAGACAGTCTATAAATATATGAATGTAGCTGTGTTTAAATAAAACTTTATTTTAAAAAAATGTCACCGGCCTATGAGCCAAAGTTTGCTCACCTCTGCCCCAGAGTATTAACTAATCCTCAATGGGCTTGTTATACTATATTCCAATACGACACTGAAAGACTTGCTGCTCTTGTCTGCTGTTTCTCTAGGCTTGGATACATTATAGTCCTCAGCCTTCTGGATTGAGCACAGTCAGTTCCAGGATTTCTGCTTCCATGATTTTTTTTTAAAGGTAGTCGGAACTTGCCGGGTCACTGTCATCCACAGGAGATTGTTTGGAGTCAATGCTGTGTGTTTTCACCTATGCTGAGGGAATCCTGACCCCAGGGGGTGATTGGTAGCACTTGCTCAGCCCATCCCTGCTTACCCCACTGTCCTGCTCTATAGTCAGTCAGCTGGGACCTTGTTTTGGCTGCTTCTGTCTCACACTGGGAAGTATTAGAAATCTTTCAATAGCAGTCAATTCTGGGTTTTCACCTTTGGAAGAAAATACCTGTGCACACATTCTTGAATCTGTCCATCTGGAGAAAAAAGTGCTTGCACCAAGTCTTTAAGATTTAATAGGTTGTTAAAGTAGAGGATGCTTTTGTAATGTGACATCCTTTACCCCATCTCACCCCAAGTTCTTTTTCTCAAGCACTTCTCAGTTCTAGGTTTGCAACATATAGTCTTCATAAGATTTTTAGCAGTTCTAGATCCCAAGGTTAGAAACATAAGCTTGCTTTCCTAGTCCATACTGGCTTGAAAGAACAATTTTTTGGCTCTAGATTCTCACTAAACATAATTATTAGGAGACAAATCCCCCTCTTCATTTTGGGTATGCAAAGGCCTCCGGTTCTGCCTTGAGGTTCTTGGCACTTCTTTGAAGTAATAGTTTTCCCCCCTTTATTGATCCCACAGAATGGTGGGGGGGGGGGTGTGGAGAGAGAGAGAGAGAGAGAAAGAGGAACCAGAGGACAAGATAATCCCCAAAGGCATGCTCCCAGTAACCAGCCTCCTCCAGTCATGCCACACCTGCCTACACCTTCCAACACCCAGTTGGTTATTTTGAATTATTAATCCATCAAATGACTTAATCCACTGATTGGATCACAACTCTCATAACCTAATCATTTCACCTCCTGCTCACACCAGGAACTTTTGGGGGACACCTCATATTCAAGTCATAACAAAATTTCAGGTCACTTACCCTCTGACATTTTGAGGAGGGATCAAATGTCTGGTGGAAGAAAGGAAGATAGAGATGGTGGGTCCCAGAGATATCACCCTGGGGATGTCCGGAGCAATTCAACTCTACCCTGAGCTTGTGAACTCCATTCAGCAAAATAAAAGTTTAGTCATAAAACCCTATAGTTAGCCAGAGCCATTCCCTGGGAAAGTCTGTCAGGAGCACATCTTGCCCTTGTCCAGGTCCTTCTTTCCCTAGATAATTTTTCCGCTTTGTTTAAAACTCAACGCAGGTGATATATATACCAGCATGAACTTACATCTGCCCACCCCAGGACCCTACATACATACCTGTGAATAGCACATATCTAACTGTTCAACTGTGTATGTGTTCCCCTACAATGTAGACTCCTCAAGAGCTGGGGCCAGTCTAAATGGCCTTTCAATCCTCTGCACGTATAGATAGCATTATGCCAGACACACAGTTGAAGTTCAAAGGTGTTTGTTGAACTACCTTGAATTGAACACTCCTTGCATTATTGCATTATCGAAAATTTAAACAAAACATGATAGATTAAGAATGTTCATTTGTGGGCTGGGGATATGGCTCAGTTGGTAGAGTGCCTGCCTCATGAGCACAAGGCCCTGGGTTCAATCCCCAGCACCACCAAAAAAAAAAAAAAAAAGAGAATGTTCATTTGTAATTGAATCAGTATGTATTGTTCAATTATCTCACTTGCCTGGCTCATGTGATCTTCAAATACAAATGATAACCGTATCTAATGAGTCCACATACTTTCTGGATAGAATTAATCTCTAGCTACAGGTTTTTATGACTAAATGTTTATTGAGGTGCTAGCTAACTTAAGCTTTCCATAAAAAAACAACAATGACAAAAAAAAAAAGAACAAAGAACATCTGGTAAGAATTTTACTAATTCTTTAAGCTTCCATTTAGTGTCTTGATACAGAAAATTACTAAATGCTACCCTGGGGTTTTGAAGGTATAAATACAGCTCACAAAGTATCCTGTGAATTCCCTTGGAAGAAAACCTTTGTTAAAGGAGAACATGTTTCATTAACTGTAATAATGGATCAAAGAGAGATGGATACGTAAACATTTTCACAGCAAGAGCTCTAAATTTGTGTGTTGCGTGGATTAGGTGTGGGTATCAAAATACTGGTGCATGCACAAGGTCCTGGGTTCAATCGCCAGCATCACACACACACACACACACACACACACACACACACAGGTGCAGTGTGTGAGAGACAAAGGTGAAAGGTCAGGAAATCTATGGCCAAAAAAGTACTTCTTAGATAGTTGTGCTTTGAACCCCAGTAAGAACATAATTTTACTTTATGATCCAGTACATACATATGTACAAATGTCTTATGTATAATTGAACTTAAACTTTCATTGAACAGCTGTCATCCTTATTCTATGTATTTTGTTCTATTCAACTTCTAATAGTGCTACTGAAGCCACCAAACTGATTTTGCCTCTCACTATGAGTCAAGGTTCACAATCATCTCCCCAACAGTTTATCATGAAAAAACTTCCAATTACAGAAAAGTTGAGAGAAGTATTCATTGAACAGTTACAGACCCATCAGTTAGTTTTCAGTCCAAACTTCATTTCAGACACTTGACAAGCAAATGCTTCACATGCATATTGGAAACTAGAATTTAATATTTTTATGGTTCTTCTTTTTCAGGTAAAATTTACATATAATAAAATGCATAATTTGAGTGTATGTTAGTTTCCTAGGACTGCAATAACTGATTGCCAGATGTCAGGTGGCTTAAAACAGCAGAACAATTGTCTCCTGGTGGTGGAGGTTAAGGGTCTGAAATCAAGGTGTTGGCAGGATTGGTTCCTCCCAGAACTAATAGGAGATTCTGAGGGAGAATCTGTTCCTCTCCTGGCTTTGGGTGATTGCCAGCAATCACTTGCACTTGCTGGTCTGCAGATGTACCACTCCTGGCTGTGCCTCTGACATCACATGGTGTTCTCCTTGTGTGTTTCCACAACCCTGGCCCTTTCCATGGCTTTCTGGTAATGACACCAGTCACTGGATTGAGGGCCTACTCTAATCCAATATGACATTGTATTAATATCATTGCATTTACAAAAGACCCAATTTCCAAATAGTCACGGTCACTGGTCCTAAGGGTTAGGATTTTAAAATAACATTTTAGGCAACACAGCAAAGTGTGTAACACATTCCATGAGATTTCACAAATACATACACTGTGCACCTGGAATTCTTATTAAGGTACAGAACCTTACCTTCATCCCAGAAACTTCCCTGGGCTACTTTCCAGCTAATTCCTTCATTCACCCTCTCCCAGAGAAAACCTAACCACTATCTTTATTTTTTCACCAAAGTTTGGTTTTGCCTGTTATAGGATATCATATAAAAGGAATCATACAATATATGTCTTGCTTTTTTAAAACTCAGCCTGCTTTAGAGATTCATCCATGTGGTTACAGGTGTAAGTAGTATAATTCTTCTTATTGGTGAGTAATATTTCATTATATGAATATACCATTGTTTGTCCACTATTTTATTGATGAGATCCATACTGTTTTCAGGTTTGGGCTGTTATAAATAAAACTGGTAAGAACATTTTTTAACAAGTTTTTGTTGACATATATTTTCATTTCTCTTTGATACTATATTAGCTTCCTATTGTTGCTGTAACAAGTCACCACAAATTTAACCCTTCAACAGTATAAAAGTATTACCATATGGTTCTGTGGGTCAGAAATCCAACAGAGTCTCACGGAGCTGAGGTCGAGGTGTCAGCAGAGCTGGGCGCAGTGTAATCCCAGTGGCTCCAGAGGCTGAGGCGTGAGGATCGTGAGTTCAAAGCCAGCCTCAGCATAGGCAAGGCGCTAAGCAACTCAGTGAGACCCTGTCTCTAAATAAAAAAATACAAAAAATAGGGGCTGGGGATGTGGTTCAGTGGTTGAGCACCCCTGGGTTCAATCCCCCAGTACAGAAAAAAAAAAGTGTCAGCAGAGACATGAAGAGGTGCTGGGGGGATCTCACTTTCTTCCCTTTGCCAGTTCTGGAGGCTGCCTCTTGGCTGGTCACCCCTTTTCTCCATCTTTAAAACAAGGTTGGAACTTCCTCATCTTTCTTCTGTGACTTTAATACATTCATACCATTTGCTCTTCCCTGCCCCTTCCACTTACACGGACCCTGTGATTAAACTGAGCCTGTGCAGCAAATCTAAGATAATCTACCTATTTTAAAGTCAGCCAATTAGCAACCTTAATTCCGCTTTGCCTTGTCACACGGGTTAAAGGGATGAAGATATGAAGATCTTCAGGGGATATAAGCATCTCTAGGAGGCCACTATTCTGTCTACGACAGGCACATAATCAAAGGCAGAATTTCTACTGGAAATCCATATGTAATAAGATGAAATTAGACCCCTATCTCTTACCCTGTACACAACTCAACTCTAAGTGGAGCAAGGACCTAGGCATTAGACCAGAGACCCTGCACCTACTAGAAGAAAGAGTAGGCCCAAATCTCCATCATGTCAGCTTAGGAGCCAAATTCCTCAATAAGACTTCAAAAGCACAAGAAGTAAAATCAAGAATCAATAAATGGGATGAATTCAAACTAAAAAGCTTATTCACAGCAAAGGAAAGAATAAAGGACATGAAGAGAGAGCCTACAGAATGGGAGAAAATCTTTGCCATCTCGACCTCAGCTACAGCATTAATCTCCAGGATATATAAAGAACTCAAAAAACTGAACACCACAAAAACCAAATAACCCAATCAATAAATGGACTAAGGAAATGAACAGACACTTCACAGAAGAAGAAATATGAATGGCTAACAAATATATGAAAAAATGTTGGATATCACTAGCAGTTAGAGAAATGTAAATTAAAACTACACTGAAATTTCAACTCACTGCAGTCAGAATGGCAATTATCAAGAATATAAGCAAAGTAAATGTTCGCGAGGATGTAGGGGAAAAGGTACCCTCATACATTGCTTGTGGGGCTACAAAGTGGTGCAACCACTCTGG
Source organism: Glaucomys volans (assembly GCA_020662805.1). NCBI lineage: Eukaryota > Metazoa > Chordata > Mammalia > Rodentia > Sciuridae > Glaucomys > Glaucomys volans. Next base: position 124,590 of record JAJEJO010048844.1, on the reverse strand, counting down.
AAAGCAGTGTGGAGATTCCTCAGAAAATGTGGGATGGAACCACCATTCGACCCAGTTATCCCACTCCTTGGCATATACCCAGAGGACTTAAAATCAGTAAACTATAGTGACATGGCCACATCAATTTTTATAGCAGTTCAATTCACAATAGCTAAGCTATGGAACCAACCTAGATGCCCTTCAGCAGATGAATGGATGAAGAAAATATAGTACATATACACAATGGAATAATACTTAGCCATAAAGAAGAATGAAATTATGACATTTGCCAGTAAATGGATGGAACTGGAACTATCCTGGTTAGTGAAATAAGCCAATCCCAAAAAACCAAAGACTGATATGCAGATGCTAACTCACAGGCGGTGGGGATGGGAGGTAGAGGTTCACCTGGATTGTACAGGGGGGAATGGGGGGAAGGAGAGGGGATTGGGAATGGGAACAACAGTAAAATGAATCAGACATGACTTTCCTATGTTCATATATGAATCCACGACCAGTGTAACTTCACAACATGTATAACCACAGGAATGGGAATTTATACTCCATGTATGTATGATATGTCAAAATACATTCTACAGTCATGTATAAATAAAAAGAACAAATTTTAAAATGTGGTTAAAAAAAGAAAAGCAGAATTTCTGGTCATAGGAAGGATTTATGTTTAATTTTTATAGAAACTTCCAGAATGTTCTGTCTGAAATTTGTAAAATTTTACATTTCCACTAATAGTGTGCTTGCTAGGGTTCTGGTTGTGCCATATCCTTGCCAACATTTGGTACTGTCAGTTTTGGTCATTCTTGTGGATACTGGGAGTTGTGTTCTCATTTCCATGATGACAGATGACACACTTTTTCATTTGTTTAGTAGCCATTCCTGTTTTTCTTTTGTGAAATGTTTTCCCCCCAAAATCTTTAGTCCATTTTTTTTTGAGTTGTTATTTTATTACTGAATTGTATTGAGTTCTGTTCGTTTGTTTTGTTTTTGTTTTTTATTTAATTTTTTTATTCTCACAATTCATATAATCTTACATATACATAGGGTAATACTGTCTGTCTCAGTCTACTATTTTTCCTTCCCCCATCCCCTCCCATCCCATTTTCCTCTACACCATCCACACTTGCGCCATTCTTTCCTATTCCCCCTATAACTCCCCCCCCCCATTATGTATCAGCATCCACTGATCAGAGAAAACATTCAGCCTTTGTTTTTTTGGGCTTGGCTTATTTCGCTTAGCATGATATTCTCCAACTCCACCCACTTACCAGCAAATGCCATAGTTTTATTCTTTTTTATGGCTGAGTAATATTCCATTGTGTATATATACCACAGCTTCTTTATCCATTCTTCAATTGAAGGGCATCTAGGTTGGTTCCACAATCTAGCTATTGTGAATTGAGCAGCTATGAACATAGATGTGGCTGCATCCCTATACTTTGCTGATTTTAAGACCTTTGGGTATAAACCAAGGAGTGGGATAGCTGGGTCAAATGGTGGGTCCATTCCAAGATTTTGAGGAATCTCCATACTGCTTTCCAGTGTGGCTGCACCAATTTGCAACTCCACCAGCAATGTACAAGTGTGCCTTTTCCCCCACATCCACGCCAACACTTATTATTGCTTGTATTCCTGATAATAGCCATTCTAATTGGAGTTAGATGAAATCTTAGGGTGGTTTGAATTTGCATTTCTCTAATTACTAGAGATGATGAGCACTTTTTCATATATTTGTTGATCACCTGTATATCATCTTCTGTGAAGTGTCTGCCCAGTTCCTTAACCCATTTATTGATTGGGTTCTTTGCATTTTTGATGTAAAGCTTTTTTTAAGTTCTTTATAAACTTTGGAGATCAGTGTTCTGTCTGAAGTACGTGTGGAAAAGATTTTTTTCCTACTCTGTAGGCTCTCTTTTCACATTTTTGATTGTTTCTTTTGCTGAGAAAAAGCTTTTTAGTTTGCATCCATCCCATTTATTGATTCTTCCCTTTATTTCTTGCGCTCTGGTGGTCATGTTGAGAAAGTCTGGTCCTAAGCCAATATGAAGAAGATTCGGGCCTACTATTTCTTCTCTTTGGTGAAGAGTCTCAGGTCTAATTCCTAGATCCTTGATCCATTTTGAGTCGAGTTTTGTACAGGGTGAGAGATAGGGGTTTAATTTTATTTTATTGCATACGGATTCCCAGTTTTGTCAGCACCATTTGTTGAAGAGGCTATCTTTTCTCCACTGTATGTTGTTGGCACCTTTGTCAAGTATGAGATACCTGTATTTATGTGGGTTTGTCTCTGTGTCCTCTATTCTGTACCATTGATCTACCTGTCCATTTTGGTGCCAATACCATGCTGTTTTTGTAACTATTGCTCTGTAGTAGAGTTTAAGGTCTGGTATTGTGATACCTCCTGCATCATTCTTCCTGCCCAGGATTGCTTTGGCTATTCTGGGTCTTTTATTCTTCCATATGAATTTCATGATTGCTTTTTCTATTTCTGTGAGGAATGTCATAGGAATTTTTATTGAAATTGCTTTAAATTTGTACAGCATCTTTGGAAGTATGGCCATTTTGTTTATATTGATTCTGCCTATCCAAGAACATGGAAGATCTTTCCATCTTCTAAGGTCTTCCTCAATTACTTTCTTTAATGTTCTGTAGTTTTCATTGTAGAGGTTTTTCACCTCTTTTGTTAGATTGATTCCCAAATATTTTATTTTATTTGAGGCTATTTTGAATGGAGTTGTTTTCCTCAATTCACTTTCAGATGATTCATCGCTTATGTAGATAAATGCATTTGATTTATGTAGGTTTATTTTATATCCTGCTATTTTTCTAAATTCATTAATTAGGTCTAAAAGTTTCCTGGTGGAGTTTTTTGGATCCTCTAAATATAGGATCATGTCATCAGCAAATAGTGACAGCTTGAGTTCTTCTTTTCCTATTCATATACCTTTAATTTCTGTGGTCTGTCTAATTGTTCTGGCTAGTATTTCCAGCACAATGTTGAATAGAAGTGATGACAGTGGGCATCCCTGTCTTGTTCCAGTTTTCAAAAGGGAATGCTTTCAGTTTTTCTCCATTAAGAATGATGTTGGCAGTGGGCTTAGCATAAATAGCCTTGACAATGTTCAGGTATGTTCCTACCATCCCTATTTTTTCTAGTATTTTGAGCATGAAGGAGTGCTGTATTTTGTCAAATGCTTTCACAGCATCTATTGAAATAATCATATGATTCTTAACTTTAAGTCTATTGATATGATGAATTACATTTATTTATTTCCTGATGTTGAACCAACATTGCATCCCTGGGATAAACCCCACTTGAACGGGGTGCACTATCTTCTTAATATGTTTTTGCAAGCGATTTGCCAGAATTTTGTTGAGGATTTTAGCATCTATATTCATCAGAGATATTGGCCTAAAGTTTTCTTTTCTAGATGTGTCTTTGTCTGGTTTGGTATCAGAGTGATACTAGCTTCATAGAATGAATTTGGAAGGGTTCCCTACTTTTCTATTTCATGAAATACTTTCAGGAGTATTGGTGTAAGTTCTTCTTTGAAGGTCTTGTAGAACTCAGCTGAGAATCTGTCTGGTCCTGGGCTTTTCTTGGTTGGTAGGCTTTTGATGGCTTCTTCTATTTCATTGCTTGAAATTGATCTGTTTAAATTGCGTATGTTCTCCTGGTTCAGTTTGGGAGGATCATATGTCTCTAGGAATTTGTCGATGTCTTCAAGATTTTCTATTTTATTGGAGTATAGGTTTACAAAGTAGCTTCTAATTATGTTTTGTATTTCAATGATATCCGTTGTGATATTTCCTTTTTCATCACGAACTTTAGTAATTTGAGTTTTCTGTCTCCTTCTTTTTGTTAGTGTGGCTAAGGGTTTATCTATTTTGTTTACTTTTTCAACGAACCAACTTTTTGTTTTGTCAATTTTTTGAATTGTTTCTTTTGTTTCAATTTCATTGATTTTAGCTCTGATTTTAATTATTTCCTGTCTTCTATTACTTTTGGTGTCATTCTGTTCTTCTTTTTCTAGAGCTTTGAGATGTAAGGTTAGGTCGTTGAGTTGTTGACTTTTTATTATTTTCTTGAATTCACTCAATGCAATGAATTTTCCTCTTAGTACTGCTTTCATAGTGTCCCAGAGATTTTGATATGTTGTATCATCATTCTCATTTACCTCTAAGAATTTTTTTTATCTCCTCCCTGATGTTTTCTGTTATCCATGCTTCATTCAGTAGCATATTATTTAGTCTCCAGGTGTTGGAGTAGTTTCTGTTTTTTATTTTGTCGTTGATTTCCAATTTCATTCCATAATGGTCCAATAGAATACAAGGTAGTATCTCTACTTTTTTGAATTTACTAAGGGCTGTTTTGTGGCATAACATATGATCTATTTTAGAGAAGGAGCCATGTGCTGCTGAGAAGAAAGTGTATTCACTCCATATATGTCTGTTAAGTCTAAGTTATTCATTGTGTTATTGAGTTCTATGGTTTCTCTGTTTAGTTTTTGTTTGGTAGATCTATCCAGTGGTGACAGTGGTGTGTTAAAGTCACCCAGAATTATTGTGGTCTATTTGATTCCTGTAATTGAGAAGGATTTGTTTGATGTACATGGATGGGCCATTGTTTGGGGCATAAATATTTATGATGGTTATGTCTTCTTGATTTATGGTTCCCTTAAGCAGTATGTAATGTCCTTCTTTATCCCTTCTGACTAACTTTGGCTTGAAGTCCACTTTATCTGATATAAGGATGGAAACCCCTGCTTTTTTACTAAGGCCGTGTGCATGATAGGTTTTTTCCCATCCTTTCACCTTTAGTCTGTGGATGTCCTTTTCCATGAGATGAGTCTCTTGAAGGCAACATATTGTTGGGTCTTTCTTTTTGATCCAGTCTGCCAGTCTATGTCTTTTGATTGACGAATTTAGGCCATTAACATTCAGGGTTATTATTGAGATATGATTTGTATTCCCAGTCATTTTGGCTTAGATTTGGTTTTTAATGTGACTTGGTTTCTCCTTTAATTGGCTTTTCTTTTAGGATAGTTCCTCCCTTTGATGACTTACATTGTTGTTGTTTGTTTCTTCTTCATGGAATATCTTGCTGAGAATGTTCTGTAGCGCAGGCTTTCTATGTGTAAATTCCTTTTTGTTTGTCATGGAAGGATTTTATTTCATCTTCAAATCTGAAGGTTAGCTTTGCTGGGTATAGGATTCTTGGTTGGCAGCCATGTTCTTTCAGAGCTTGAAATACATTGTTCCAGGCCCTTCTAGCTTTTAGGGTCTGGGCTGAGAAATCTGCTGATATCTGTATTGGTTTCCCCCTATATGTAATCTGTTTCTTTTCTCTCACAACCTTTAAAATCCTATCTTTATTTTGTACATTACGCATTTTCATTATAATGTGTCTTGGTGTGAATCTGCTGTAATTTTGTGCATTTTGTGTTCTGTAAGCCATTTGAGTTTGAGTTTCCATTTCCATTGAATTTCCATTTCATTTTTCAGATTTGAGAAATTTTCTGATATTATTTCATTGAATAGGTTGTTCATTCCTTTGGTTTGTATCTCTGTGCCTTTCTCAATCCTGATTCTTAAATTTGGTCTTTTCATGATATCCCATAGTTCTTGGAGGTTCCATTCATGATTTCTTACCATCTTTTCTGTATGGGCAACTTTATTTTCAAGATTCAATATTTTGTCTTCATTGTCTGAGGTTCTGTCTTCTAAGTGATCTAGTCTGTTGGTGATGCTTTCCATTGAGTGTTTAATTTGGTTTATTGTTTCCTTCATTTCAAGGATTTCTGTTTGGTTCTTTTTTCAGAATCTCTCTCTGTTGAGGTGATCTTTTGTTTTCTGTAGTTGCTCTTTCAGCCGCTTATTGGAATGGTCAATCATTGTCTGCATCTGCTCTCTTAACTCATCATTTGCTTCTCTGATGAATATATATGATTTTAATCATATATATTCTGAACTCCTTTTCTGGCATTTCTTCTACCATGCTATCATTGGATTCTATTAGTGTAGAATCTTGGTTTGTTTGGAACACTTTCCTCCCTTGTTTTTTCATGTTGTTCATGTATCTTCCCCTCTAGCAATGCAGATCTAGGGTATTACAGTTTCTGCCCTATAGGCTTATAGTGACCCTATAGTTTTCTGAAACCTCTTCCTTAAGAGGGGATCAATATTAGCAACACCCAGTACAGACAATATGCAGCTATATACCAAATAGCCCCTATGAAGACTATTGTTACCGTAGTCTTTTTGTTACAATATTGTTACAATATGGTCATAATAAACAGAGAGGATGAGTTTAATTATTATCTACAGTATAACAAACAGATTTGCAATGAGGACTACGATTTCTAACGGAGGACAAAGAGGATGGGGAGGGGTGTAGGCTGTAAGTGTTAACAGTGTAAGAAAAGAGTATGAAGAAGTTCTAGATCATAGGAAGAGTGAAAGTGTAGTCAGAAGAAGTTGGTTGTTAGCATGAGAAAAGTGAGAAAAAGCCCTTGAGGAATCAGGTAAACAAAAGGAAAGTAGAGAGCAAGAAAAGTAAAGAAATAAAAGTTTAAAAGCTATCACAAAGGAGAAAAAAAAATCTACACTATAACCATCATATACTATTCAAACAACTTTAGTAGCCTGAGGCATGAGAGATACCTGACAATGAGCTTCCAGTCTCCAGCAGGTGTCTCAGGATGGGATTTGCCCCACCTAATGACAGCTTCCCCTTGGTGGATAATCCAAGATGGCTGCACTGGTTTCTAAACGTGTTGGCAAATGGGGAGATGCAGCACAGGGTGTGGGCACCGAGACTATGTGTGGGGCAGTCAGTCAGGCTGGGCCCCTGAAGGTGGTGTGCTGTCAGTCAAGCCAGGGGTCCTGCAGCTCCTGACTTTTTTCCCCCAAAATGGCAGCAGCCACGTGTAACCAAACCTGCAGGTACTGTGAAGGTGGACTTCCGGGAAACAACAGGCAACTGGTGATCCACTGGCAGTCTGTATGCTCTGCAAGCTACTGGCAGACGATAGGCAGATGAACCTCGGTTGGTGGGCGATGGGTAGGTGAAAGGCAGGCGATGGGCAGGCCAGAAGCAGGCAAACAGGAAAGTGACGGGTGATAGGCAGTGGTCAGTGAGCAATCTGCACTCGAATGTAGTCGCTAGGCTGGTAGACTGCAGGTGATCGAGGTAGACAGATGTGGTAAACAGCAGGGGATCAATGAGGAGTAAAGACTGCTTCACAGAGAAACAGATTTTTCCCTGTTTACGAATCCTGAGTTACAGAGCAACAAGGAACTCAGCCTCCCTCTAGTCCACCATCTTGGATCTCTCCTGTTTTTGTTTTTGTTTTTTTTTAGTGACTTCAAACAAATCTTACACTTGTGTAGGTCAGAAATCTGACTTGAGTCTTACTTGGCTAAAATCAAGGTTGACACTTTGGAGGTCCAAGGGAAGAATCCATTTCCTCACGTTTCCTGTCTTTGAGAGACTTCTGGAAATCCTTGTCCCATGCCCCCACCTCCAACTTCAAAGTCACTGTGCTGCAGCTCTCTGATCTTTCTTTCATGGTCAGTTCTTCTGATGACAGGTGAGAGAGTGGGTCAGAAGACTCATGTGTTTGGATTGCGTCCACTCAACAATCTAAAATAGTCTCCCCAAATCAAGGTTCTTAATCACACCAGCAAGGTCACTTTTCCCTGTGATGCAGTCGCAGGTTTGGGGGATTGAGACTGGGAATCTTTGTGAATGAGAAAAGCATTATCTCAGTAGGCAGCATGAGCCACAGAACAATGTGTCTACATTGCAGTTTTCTGGACTATTCAAATTCAACAGGTCTTAGATATGTCCAGCAGTGTGACTTCTAATTCCTTCTGATGCAAAGATGAGCAGTCACACTAGTGACTGACGGCTGACTTCTCTGTGACCACATGACTATGGCTCAGAACTGTTCCCTCTGTGAGATCATTTCACCCCACACACTCTCTGGTTATCTCACTCTATCATACATAAATCATTCTGAGTGGGGATTGAGATCTGTTTTCATTCAGGATATTAATCCTCTTTTCAATGTTTTGCTAATATTTTCTTTCAGTGCATGGTTTGTCTATTTTATTAATAACATCCCTTGATAAATAGAAGTTTTAAACTTTTTTTTCATGGTTTTTGCTCTCTGGGTATAGTTTTAGCTTTTATATGTAGGGCTGTAATCCACTTTGAATTAACTTTCGCGAATGATGTGAGGAATGAATTGAAGGTTTTTTTTAATAGGCATAGTCAGTTATTCAATAATATTTGTTGAAAGAATTTCTTTTCCCTATCAGATTGCTTTGGTGGCTTTGTTGAAAATTCAATGACTGTATAAGTGAGGGTTTACTTTCAGATTCTTAATTCTGTTCCATTGATCTATTTGTCTTTCACAAGAAACAAACTGTTTTGGCTACTGTGACTATATAAACCTTGAAGTCAAATAGTGTTAAGTCCTCCAGTTTTATTCTTCTTATTTCACTTTGCTTTGAATCTTCTTTGCATTTCCACAGAATTGTAAGAATCACCTTACATATTTCTTCCAAAACATTCTGGTGAAATTATAATTCAAGATGTATGGGTCCATAAATAAATTTAGGAACAATTAACAACTTAAAAATATGGAGTCTTATAATCCATGAATATGCCAATTTTCCATTTATTCAGATTTTTAATTTCTTACATCTCTGTTTTGAGTTTTTAGTGTGGGGTTATGTCCATATTTTGTTACTTATTCCAAATATTTCATGTGTGCTTTATACTATTGTAAGTGACATTGCTTTAAATTTTATTTTCAAATTGCTGCTGTTTTGTAAAAATACAATTTACTATTTGTATATTGATTTTGAATCTTGTGATATGGCTGAATTAACATATTGGTTCTATTAGTGGTTTTATAGATCCTTAGTATTTTCTACATCCTGTTATTTCTGAATAAAGACAACTTCATTTATTCCATTACTATTTCTATGCCTGCCTGCCTGCTTGCTTGCTTGCTTCCTTCCTTCCTTCCTTTCTTCTTTTTTTGTTGTTTTTTGTTTATCTTATTGCACTGCTCAGGATTTCCAGGACAGTATGGAATAGAAGTGAATAGACACTCTTGTTTTATTTCTGATTTTAAGCTGTTAAAAATGACTGATTAAAAATTTCCCAGATGTCCTGCAGTAGAATCCCACACACACCTCATGGGCCAGGACAAGTATGACCAGTAAGTCAATCAGTGACAAGATAAACAGGACATTCCAAGGGCTTAGTCTAACCAAATCTGTCCCTGGAATGGTGTGGAATGAATAGGATTCTCCCAGAGTGGGAAAGGGATATTTGGTATGCAGGGGTGGGGAAGAGAGCAAACTCTGTTGCTGAAACCCTCAGATGGGTTTCGATTACCAAGTCCTCGGTCCTGACTCAGGAGTACGTGGTCAACATGCCTTTCCCTCAGGGTCTTTGAGGCTGCCACTCTCCACTCCACCCCTTGGTATTCCTGGCTACAAGTTTCCCCAAATCCTTGGAATTCTTGACTTTTTCTCCCTCCTGCAAATCATAAGGTTCTTGTCTTTATGTAAGTGTTTGTAGGGGTTGATAATGAAGTCTGGAGAAGTTACAAAGCTTTGGAAAGCCTTGGCAATGTTTACTTTTATGGTCTCTCAACCATAGTTCTGGAGGCCCTTCTGAGATGGAATCTAAATGCCTGCTGAATTATGGTCCTCAGTTTTGAATCCTTTCCTGAAGAGGTCCTGGGCTGAGTCCATAGTATCTGCCTTTCAGATGCAGGGCGATGCTGAACTCTTTATTTCTGAAGGTATTTCTTGTTGAGGTCTCGTCGAGGTCTTTGGGAGGACCCCTTGACTGGATGATCGTGATATGTCCCAAATGGTGGCTTCTGGGCACCTCTGCCAGTCCACACTGGGCTTCTCATGATTCTATCATGCTGCCTACGGAAAAGCTGCTCTATCCACACTGCCATTCAGGGAGTTTGTGGTTGAAATGGTGACATTCTCTAGAGTCCACATTCATTCTTTCTTTACCAGTAAAACAACATCTCTGAAACTTTCTGCCATTGTTTGACACTTCATTCCTAAGGTCAAGTCTCATCTCAAAGTCCTCAAAATGGATTCCCTAAGTTGTGATGGACTTTGCATCTCAACAAAGATAAGAAGAAGCTTGAGACAGTGGGAAGAGACACAATGGTGGCCATGTGGCTGAGTCTTTCTGTGTTCTAGAAATAAAACAGAGCTGGATGGAGGAGAAAAGGATAGAAGTAGAGAATGAGGGCACTAATGATCAGGATTGGAATCAGGAAGTCAAAATTCAAGAACCCTATATTTTATGGTAGATGGGAACGTGTTCATGATAAGTGGGAGAAGTCATGTTTGAAGATCCTGGTGGTTAAAATTTGTACAGAGGTTTGATATCTAGTCATGGAGGCAAAGGCTGTTGAGTTTGGGATTCTCAGCAGTTAGGATATGGGAAAGGTTTTGGAAGTGTGGATCTAGGCAAAGGGATAAGAGAAAAAAAGTAGTTAGAAGTTAAGGTTGTAGGGACCAGCAATCCAGAAAGTTAGCTGACTAAATGTAAAAGAAGTAGTGGTCACTGGGCAGAAATACATCTGGCCCAGATGAGATTGTCTTCTGTACTGAAGTACACTTTCTACTCTGAATAGAAGGTCCTAGGCCTGCAGGTATGTCCAGGGAAGTATGGTGTAGCCCAGAAAGTATAATATACTTTAAAGGCATAAGCTTTCATCCTGGCTCTACCGCACAACACCTAGGTCAACTATGAGGCTCTCTGAGCCTCAGTTTCTTCATTTGGAAAGCTTTGATGAAAACACTTACAAAATTAAAACAGTATGTGCAATCACCAGGAATGGTGGCACACACCTCTAAGCCCAGCAACTCAGGAGATAGAGGCAGGAGAATTGCAAGTTCAAGACCAGCCTGGGAATTTAGCAAGACCCTGTCTCAAAATAAAAAATAAGAAGGGTTGGAGATGTGGTTCAGCATCCAAGGGCTCAATCCCTGTGCAGCCACAAACAAAAGAAAAGTAAAAGATAATATGTGTAAAATTACTTTGAAACATTAAAGTGCCACATTACATGCAAGTTTATTACTACCATTGTTACTGGAGGTCATTTGCAGCTTCTGCTTAAACAAAGCAAAGGAAGGAAAAACAGAGGTGTAGGAGATCTGAGGTATAGGGATAAGTTCCAGTCTTGCAGCAGAGAAGCTACCCATATGACCCTAAATCATTTTTTTATCAGTAATGTGAAACTGCCTAGACTTACACTAGTAGGTCAAGGCTGACAGCTGTCATCTTAACATGCTGCTTAGGATTCTTGGCTTCTAATGACAGAAATCTAAATTCAAACTGGCCTCAATTAAAAAGCAGGCTGGTGGGCATGGTGGCATATACCTCTAATCCCAGGAGTTTGGGAGGCTGAGACAAGAGGATCATAAGTTCAAGGCAGCCTCAGCAATTTAGCAAAGCCCTAAGCTACTTAGTGAGACGCTGTCTCAAAACATAACAGCAACAACAACGAAGGGCTGGGGATGTGGCTCAGTGGTAAAGCACCTGTGGTTAAATCTCGGTAAAGTAAGTTTGTTGACTTACAGAACAGGACCTACCAGACATGTAGCTAGATTCAGGCACAACTCAATTCAAGGGCTTAGTTGATGTTGAAATCTCTCTCTCTCCCTCTTGGTGGTTTTCTTCTGTGGCAAAGAAGAAGAATGCTGCTGGCTCATCACTTCATTCCAGCCTAACAAACTCAGCAGAAGGAGCAGAAGGAGAGCTGACTCTCCCATCTCCTGTAGACTAATGTGGGAAAGACTATGGTAAGACCCTTTAGGTGGCATGCTCACCTCTGAACAAGTTGGGGGTATGTTTACTATAAAGCCATTGTAGCTAAATTGTAAAATTTTCAGGAGTAAGATAGTTTAATCATATCTCTTTCTACTCTGACACCCCTTCCATCACACTTTCCCTGTGTCCAGGAATGTTGGGTGCCCATAAGCGCCTGTTCTGGTGTAGTTGACTGAACACATATTTGCTTTGGTTTGATTGGTATATATTTACATTCTTTGCAATAACTTCCATGCATGATTAAAATGCATATAGAAATGGCTTCAGAAATACTCCTACTGCCTTTGGCTTGACTTATATGACACTATGACATGAAGATACACTGTAAAAGGTTGTACTTGAATGGAAGTGTCCAGTCAGCTCTCAGGGCTTGTGGGTAGGTAGTGGAGGAAAAGCACCATTTGAATTGTACAGAGCCAGAACTAGTCTGTGAAAAATTTCCAAGTATCGGATGTGTAAAATTATAAGTGAAGGGATCTATTCTCATCCACAGTTGATCAAACCAGAAGTTCTCTCCTACCAGAAATATATTTGACAATATAACATGTACAATGATCACTGTACCATATATATTTTTCTGCATCTGACAGAAATTGCACAAAATTGAATTTGTTAGAATTCTTGAGTTCATATTCAGTTCTTTAGAATTTGGAATCTGTTTTAATTTCTCTTGTCGTTATTTAGAACCTACTACGTGCCAGGTGCTTTGCTAGAGGTACACAGTGAACACAGGAGACTCTCAGAACCGATGTAGGAAGGTGTCAGATTGCCTCCATTAAAATAAGAGGGCCTCCAGCGGCCTTCTCTGTGGTCTTTCATGCAGATAAAAGCTGGAGCTGTGTCGGGTACTGGGGAGTGAAATTGATCAAATTGTGTGTGAATAGGCCACATTGAAACCCACAATTCTGTGTAATTGAGATGTGCCAATTTAAAAAAAAAAAGTGGCTGTTACTTCACAGAGAAGAGGTTGATTAAAAATTTATAAGAAACCTAGTGCTGAAAGACACACAAAAACAAAAGAGAACAAGATTAACATCTGCTCATAAAAAGAACACAGCAACACAACAAAATCAGGGCTGCAGTAATGGCAGACTAACTCTGTATTTGAGGTTGGAATTTTATTTTAGCTATTTTTATCTCAATGAGGCTTATATAATAATGGCCATGACATGTATAAGTTGTGAAACTGCATTTCTGCATGCAGAAGGGATTTTCAGTGAGGCAAATCAGGAAATAGCATAGAACCCAGGCACTATTATTCTGTACAGACATTTTAAAAGGGAAGATCAGCCTGAAATTTGTCTCTTAGCTCAAAGACTGTAAATTCATAGAATTCTCTCTACTACCACGTACAACAGCACAGAACATATCGGAGTAAAAAGCTCAAAAAGTCAGGGCAGAGAGGTGCCATGCCATTTAAAGAGAGACAAGACATCTTTCCAGGTAGTATGCAACAACAGTTGGCATTTTGCAAAATGTATTAAAGAATAAATCATCTTAAATTGTAGCATACAAATGAACTTTAAAAATCATTACCAACAAGAGATTTGTGAATTCTCTAAAATAGTATTAAAATCTCAGCTATGAGAAGAAGTCATCTCAAATGCAGAAGGTGAAGGTGGTAAATGCCTTCAGTAAGGGAAATAAATAGCTTGACAGTAAATAAAAAAAGAGACATTTCTCTTGGCACCCTTGGTTAAGGGTTCCAACAATTCCTATTTAAGAGAGATTGAAGCCAGGCGTGGTGGCGCACGCCTGTAATCCAAGCGACTTGGGAGGCTGAGTCAGGAGGATCGCAAGTTCAAAGCCAGCCTCAGCAACTTAGTGAGGCCCTTAGCAACTCAGTGAGACCCTGTCTCTAAATAAAATACAAAATTGGGCTGGGGATGTGGCTCAGTGGCCAAGTGTCCCTGAGTTCAATCCCTGGGTCCAAAAAAAAAAAAAAAAAAAGAGAGAGAGATTGAAGGGATGAAAGTTATTGCCAGGGTCTCTGTTGTGTATTATTTGTTGGATGTAAATACTCACATACATGTAGATAGATAGAGATAGGAATGTGGATATAACATAGATATAGACAGATGATAGACACACCCTTTATGGAAGGGCTATTGCATACTCACCCATGTATCTTTGTGCCTCAAACTTCTAAACACACATATATGCACATATGGGTACAGGCATGGATATGGATATACAGATATAGGTAGTTCCCCTTGTCTGTCCAAGATTCCAAGTAGATGCCTGAAAACATGGGTAGCAGTGAACCCTTTGGTTATGGTTTGGATCTGAAATGTCCTTCAAAAGTTCATGTGTTGACATCAATGTTTATAGCAGCTCAACTCACAATAGCTAAATTATGGAACCAACCTAGATGCCCTTCAACAAATGAATGGATAAAGAAATTGTGGTATATATACACAATGGAATATTACTCAGCCTTAAAAAAGAATGAAATTATGGCATTTGCAGGTAAATGGATGGAACTAGAGAATATCATGCTAAGTGAAATAAGCTAATCTGAAAAAAACCACAGGCTGAATGTTTTCTCTGATAAGCAGATGCTGATCCATAGTGGGGGGTGGGTAGGGAAGAATGAAGGAACTTTGTATTATGCAGAGGGGAGTGGGAAGGGGTTGGGGCAGTGGGGATGGGAAGGACAGTAGAATGAGACAGACATTATTACCCTATATACATATATGATTTCACTACTGGTGTGACTCAGCACCATGTACAGCCAGAGGAATGAGAAGTTATGCTCCATTTGTATACAATGTGTCAAAATGCATTTTACTGTCATGTTTAACTAATTAGAACAAATTTTTAAAGCATGAAAAAAAAGTTCACGTATTGAAAGTTTGGTCCCCTAGGAACCAATGTTCAGAGGTGGGGCCTTTGGTGGGGCTCTAACCTCATCAATGGGATGAATCATAATTTAATGGGAGGTGGCAGAAACTTAGGAGGTGGGGCCTGACTGGGGGCATGATCTTTGTTATGGTTTGGATACGAGTGTCTCCTGAAGTCTCATGATTAGATTATGAAAGCTGTAACAAAATCAGTGGGTGGATTGATCATTTGAAAGGACCGTTGTTCTGGGGGATAACTATAGGCAGTAAGGGTATGACTGGAGGAAGTGGGCCATGGGGGGGTGCTTTTGGGGTTAATCTTTTGTTCCTGGCTCCTCATTCACTTTCTGCTTCCTGTCTGTCATGAGCTGAGCAGCTTTCCTCTGCCTTGTCCTCCTATAATGATGTTCTGCCTCATCTCAGGCCCAGAGCTATAGAGTCAGCTGACTATGGACTGCGACCTTTGAAACCATGAGCCAAAATAAACTTTTCCTCTGCTTTGTTGTTATTGTCAGGTCAGAGCGATGAAAACTAACATACCCTTGAAAGCTATATCCTGCTCCAGTCTCTCAATCAATCTTTCTCTCTGCCCAAATAAACCTTTCTTCCTTTAAGTTGATTTTCTCAGGTATTTTGTCACAGCAATGGAAAACTAACACACCTAAGTATAGAACACTGTTTTCTCCTATACATGCCTAGCTATGTTAAGCTTTAATTTATAAATTAGGCTGTAAGATATTATAGCAAGAACAAATAATAAAATAGAACAACTAAAATAATAAACTGTAATAAAGAGTATGTGACTAACATCTTCCTCTCAAAATATCATACTGTAGGTATTAGTAACTTCAGCATATGATTTTTTTCCTCCTTAAGTCAAGAACGTTCTCCATTTCACTTAAAGGAAGCCCTTTATGGCTTCTCTTTGGCATATCCAAACTGCCAACATGGCTACTCTTACGCTGTGCAGCCATTACTAAGTCAAATAAGGGTCACTTGGACACAAGTACTGTTTATACTATGACAGGCAATCTGACAGCCTAGATGGCCACTCAGTCACCTCCAGGTGGTAGCCCATGTACCATGGCTATGATGGGCAAAGGGACGGTCCACTTTCCAGGTAGGAGGGAGTAAGATTCTTGAGATTTCATCAAGCTACTTAAAATGATGTGAATTTTAAAACTTAAGAATTATTTATTTCTGGAATTTTCCATTTTAATATTTTCAGATCACAGATGATCACAGGTCACTGGAACCTCAGAAAACAAAACTACAGTTAAGGAGGGACTTCTGTGTATAGGCAGAGGCACACATACGTTCTAGAAATCCTATTGCCTATTTGGTCTTATACTTTTGTGCATCAAACTTCTCCTTTTCCTTCTTCTATACTGGGGATCGAACCCAAGGGCTCTACCACAGATCTACAACCCAAGTCCTTTTTATTTATTTTTTAGTTTTTGATTTATTTAGGGTCTAAGTTGCCCAGGCTGGCCTTGAACTTGCAATCCCCCTGCTTTAATCTTCAAAGTCACTAGGATTACAACATACTACCCATCTGGCTTTGCATCAAAGTTTTGAACACACCCATACGTACACACACACACTTACTTGATATGAGTAGTAGAGTATATTTAATTTTCATTCATTTCAGAGAATTTAGTCAATTTCACTTGTCCTCTTTATGGTCATTACAAAGTCCCAGTTTCAATATTCTCTCTGGTGAACTCAAAAGACTTTGAAATCAGACCTGTGTTTAAATCCTGATTTTTTTTTCTTTCCAGTCTTGAGACATCAGGCAATGTCTTAGCATCCAAGATGGCAAAATGAGGAGACTACACTGGATGTCCAAGGCTTCTGTCAGGTTTAAATTATATAAAATATATGAAGTTACTAATTAAAAATTTGTCATGCCCACAACCCTAAGGGAAACTTCCTGCCCAAATTCCTGGATGATGGGGACTAGTCCACCATGTTTAGAAGGCCATGGGCTCCTGTATTAGTTTTGGCCCTGGGTAGTGGCTTACCCTCTGCTACCAGGGAGGACATGACCTGGTTATGACCTGTGTCCTCTGGGCTGTAGCAGCTCTGGCAACCCAACTAATCTCTGCATCTATTCCTCTGCCCTCCAGGTCATTGTTCCTTCATGTCCTCCCACATCTGACCTTTCTGTCCTGCCTGGCAGTGTTTCTGCTGGTAAAAAAGTCTGAGAAATTGTTGGCTTTCCATGCAATTTCACAGGGACCCAAGCCATCAGGGAGAGGGTCTTCTAAAACTATTTCATAAATAACTACATCTCTATTCCTGCTTCTGCTGGCATGGTTGATTTTTTTATTCATGAGTTTAAAAAGTCTAATCTCTTCAGCGAAGTGTTGTTCAGCCACATGCTTGGCTGAATTTCTGGAGAATAGTTTAGAGAGGTTGAGAATTATCAAAATCATCAAGTTCTGGTTTCACTTTGCTTAGGAGTCTCTTCTTTAGTTTATTTCTCTTCCCTTACATTTTATTATAAGCCTAGGGGAGAAACTAGGTTTTACTTCCAATACTGTGCTTAGAAGTCTACTCAGATAAATATCCAAGTTCATTCCTTACAAGTTCTGCTTCCTAACAAAACTGAACTCAGCCAAGTCTGCCATCACTTTAGAGCAAGAATCTTTCCTCCAGTTTCCAATAACAGGTCTGAGACTGCCAGAAGTACCTTTAACGTTCTATTTTTAGTAACATTCTGTTCATGATGAAAAGTGTGTTCTCTAGAACAATAGCGGCTTTCTCTACAGTGCTCCTTTTTTCTTTCTAAACCTTCACTAGAGCGTCCTTTGACACCCATATTTCTACCAATCATCTCTCCAAAGCAATATATGGTTTTTCTATCATACACCTCCAAACTCTTCCAACCTCTGCCCAGGATCATATTCCAAAGCCATTTCTATATGTTTAGGTTGTTACAGTAGCACCCCACTTCCTGGTACCAAAATCTGTGTTAATTTTCAAGGGCTGCCATTACAAGGTACTATAAACTGGATGGTTTAGACAACAGAAATTTATTGCCTCACAGTTTGTGGGGAAAGAAGCATTGGCAGGGTTGGTCCCTTCTTAGGGCTAGCAGGGAAGGATTTCTGCTCCAGGTTTCTCTCCATGGCTTGTTGAATTACTGTCTTCTTACTCTGTCTCTTCATATGGCTTTCTCCCCATGTGAGTGGCAGTCTCCAAATTTCCCTGTTTTATAAGGACACAAGTCTTACTGGATTAGGGACTTACCCTACACCAGTATGACTTCATCTTAACATAATCAATTGCTTGTGCAATGTTCTGTATTCAAATAAGGTGACATTATGAGGGACTTGAATTAGGCCTTTGACTTATGAATTTGGGGAGAGGTGGACACATCTCCTTTAGGCCGGGGTTGGGCACTTGATCTACAGTTACTGAGTTACATTTACCGTGGCCTATGAAAGTGCTTAGAATGGAGAAGTCACTCAGGCATCTGACTTGAGAGGCAGATGGAGGCAGTCTGGAGGCAACCAGGAAGTTTGCAGAATTTCTGAAACTGGAACACAGAGAGTCCATGAGCAAGCCAGTCGTATGAAAGCAGTGGCTCTGAGCTTTGAATAACCTGAGGTAGCATGGCCAGGGTAAGGATACAGGACAGGGAGAGGGAGCAAAAGGAGACTCAAAAGGCCACCAAAGGAGAAGACCTGAGAGGGCAGTGGAGTCTGTGAAGGCAGATGACTAGAAGAAAAGTAGGTTCTATTTTGCTGAAGGCCAGAATATAGTTCTTGGCTCCAGAAACCCAGGTCTTACCGTGGCCTCTACTCTTGGATCCTCATATAATATCTGTTTCCTTCCTAACTCCTTCTTTGTCTCTTCACTGAAAAACAAACAAACAACAGAATTCAACTGAACCAGGCCAATCCATTTCTAAGAGCTCAATAAAATTGGCACCTAGTTAAGACCTGGCACAAACCTGCCCTCCACAATGTGATCCCCTCCACGAGCTGATAATTGGGTCAAGGTTCTGGTACACAAATATGCTAGACTGAGTGATTGCCTTTCCGGAGTGGAGGATGCATTCACCCCTCTTACTTTCATATGGGCTTTAGTGGGTTAAGGTCCCATCAGAATTCAACTGCTGTCAGGGACACACCCTGCAGACTGGAGAAAGCTGCTCTAAGAGCCAGGGGCTGTTATACTTAAAAGCCCTCATTTTCCTGTTTATGAATTGAGAAGAGGAGGTCATCACAGAGCATTAGCTGTTCTTCCCTTTACTCAACAGTAGCAAAGGTGGGAGATGGAAAAAAGAGAAAGCTAATGAGGGGAAGAACCAGCTGACTGTTGCTAAGCAACCTTTGTTGGCAAAAAATGTAAAAACAAGATTCAAAGAGCTTTTAATTGGGCAAATATCTTAGAGAATATTTATAACTCCACAGAGATTTGTTTTCAGACCAATCCTTTTTTGTATTGAAGCACTTAATCTCTTATTTTAGAGATAGCTGTCATAATTACATAAAATTTTATCATTTAAAACTAATTTTGGGATATCACTGTTTGAGTTCCAAGTATTGCAAAAGATAACCTAATCTTTTTTATTTAAATAAGCATCAGAGTGTATATAACTTACACATGAGTCCATGACTTTCCATATCTAGTGAAACCAAGTGATCTCCCTGTTGTTACTATAGCACTGGAATTGGAAGCCAGGATCCTATAAGCTGACTGTTTACATCATGGTGGTCTCTGACAGGGTGATTGCTACATTTTGATTTGCCCAGAATTTTCCCAGTTTGGGTACTGAAAGTCCTGCATCCCTGGAACCCTTCAATCCTGGGCACACTGGAATGGTAGTTCACCCTATCTCTGATCTTATTGTCATACCTGGGATGGCTAGATTGGGTATGGGATGTGCCCGGGGACTAAAGTGGTCTTGGAAGATCTTTCTTGAACACTGCAGAACTTCATATCTGGGGGTTCCCCTGGGATGCTCATGAGTTTGGACTTGATGGGGCTTTACTCAGCTTGGAATCCCCAGTGAGAGAGCAGTTCAGTGGAACCCACTGAACTCTTTGGAAGTGAGAATGAAAGCTGTTTCACCTCCATTTCACTTTCTTGAATCTGTGCCGCTGGTCCATTTCCTCAGTTCAAGCCTTCGAACTTGGCCCCCAGAAAGTTTATATATGTCGTAGGTTCCCATCAGTAACAGCTATGACTTTGCAAAGTAAAAATACACCGGCATGGATGTAGCAGGCGTCTGGCACAGAGGACATGTGGCAGCAAAGCATTGCAGTTTTACAGAGAAAACTGTTTTTATATTTCCCAGGAAATGGACACTGGGGCGGTTCTATCCATTATGGGGCAAATATATTCTCTGACACAAATATGGAAAAAATTCTCCCAAACTACATCAGAGGTTTGGGTCAGGTACAATAAGTAGAGTAACTGTATACCTACTTGTCCTGGAGGTTCTTGGAACATAATCTAGTTGGCTATGTGATCAAGTAATTTGTATCTTGTTATCTAGAGCACAGAATGTTAAGTTAACTGTGGATTGCTGAATGCAGTGTGGAAGAGGCATCGAATGTGAATAAGTGGCTGGGAAATCAAATGGCCAGAACAGGGTAATTGAACCTGGTAAAGATAAGACTGAAGAGCAGCCATCAGTACTCTGGTGGGAACTCTTTCACTGGAAGAGAACATAAGACACTCTGAGCAATCTCAATAGGCCAGATTTGGGTGAGAAGTAACAATTTTATTCCATGTAATCTGACAATTGCATCATGTCCAAGGTTAACAAAGAATTATTTGGGGATTGGCTAGATAACTCTATTATCAATTTGCACATTGCAGAAAGACCCAAGGTGAATGTACCACACAGGTGTGACTCAGAATAATCCATGATAATTCTCATTCCTTGAATGCATAACAGAAGATTCTCAGTGAGTTTTTGTTTGTAAGCTAATGGCTAAGAGGCTAAGAGGTGAAATAAGGATGCAAATTTAGCAGTTAGATTTGCTAGCACTGAAGATGTAGAATGAAACTCAGTCTGAAGTCTTTAATACACCTTCAGTCAAATGAAGTGTTCTTTTGGGGACTGGTACTGAAGAGGTTCAGTGGTATTGCACTTTTAACCAACGTTGAGAGAGTTATTAGTACATTTAAAGGAAGATGGAATTTCTGCAGGTGGTGAAAGGTAGAGAAAAGCAAATAACAAAGAGTTCTCATAACATTCTATTCTGGAAAAACAAAGATGCCACCCTCCGGGTTGACCTGCTTTTATGAACTGTTGTGTGCATGTGGTTGTTTATTCCTTTGTATGTTTTGTGGGTTTTGGGTTTTAATGGTGTTGGAGATCAAACTCAGGGCCTCAGGCATGCTAGGCAAGCACCCTACCACCGAGCTACACCCCAGGCTCCCCAAATAAAGCATTTTTTAAAAGAATACAGTTCACATGCCATGCCCCTTAACATTCAAAGAAGGGATAGTGCAATCAGTAACAAAAAAGGTTATCATGAATTAAGCAAATACACAGAATTATAAAATTCGGATTTCCATTCTGTGGGGTCAAGACATATAATCCCACCCATATTGGGTTGACAAAGGATGGGAGTGAAGGTTGGTATGAAGTGGGGAAGGTGGTGGAGGTCCAGAGATGCTGTCCCTATTCCAGACATCTTGTCCCCAGAGCTATCCATAGACACATGAACTTAACCCTTGACCCCTAGGACTGACCTTGTGCCTAAGCCCTCAGTCAGCAAAATTCACCCAATCTGCATTATATTCCTTACACTAACCCCTCCTGCCTTAAACACACACACACACACACACACACACACACACACACACACAGAGTCCTTTGGCCCTTTTAAGCCTTTTCATTTCCAGATCTCCACTCCCCAGGTCTACCTTGTCTCTCATCTTAGGACAACATATCAGCTACCCTGTGCTCCACAGGGGCTATGAGGTGGAGGACATGATTCTTTAGACCCTGACCTGAGGGTCCCTAGACACACAAACCCTGCCAGAGCAGCGTGACCTTATTGTGCTAAGACAGCATCTACTTCTCTCTGAACCTTAAAACCTCCTTCCATCCCCAAGAGTCTCCAGGTTCCAGAAAAGGGAAACTTGTCCTACCACAAAGTGCTTGAGGTTTCTCACCTTAAGTACACTTACCCCAGAGCAGAGTAGTGGGAGAGGCTGATTCAGTCAGCAAAGGTTTGGTCCAGGGAGGAAGGAACGAAGAAAGGGAGGAAGGAAGGGAGAAGACAGAACAGGAAAGGCGGCATCCTTTTGCACTATGCCTGTGGAATGCGTCTAAATCACCCGGGTGTGTGACAGGAGACAGGAATTACATAAGCCTCCTCTTAGACCTCTTGTCCTGCGGTTCCTTATTCTGAGGACACTCTTCCAGCAGTCTCCGTAGGACTTGCTCCCTTTGACCTCTGCTCAAACCTCAGCTTGCTCAGAAGGCCCTTCCTGACTGCTGGTGACTGGCAGCCTTTGTTTCTTATATACAGCACTTACCAGGGCTGCTGCAGTGTAGTTGGTTATCTGGTGTCTGTCTTCCCCACACTAGAATGCAAGCTCTGTGTGAGCAGGGACTTGCCAGTATTGTTCATTTCTGTCCCCAGAACAGCTCCTGGAATCATAGCACAGGCTCCATTTGTTAACAATTAGGATTAAGGAGCTTCACTGATGTCTCCAGGGTTCACTTCACCCATTTAAAGCAAATAAGATGGGGGCTGAGTTATTAGGGCCATAAAAATCAAACATCAGAGCCAGGCCAGGTTCTCTTTGACTTGTAGATCACCAGGTACTCCCCAGCAGGCATATTTCCTTCCTTCCTTCCATGTTTATTATTATCATCATTATTATTTTTTTGGAGTACTGAGGACTGAACCCAGGGGTGCCCTGACACTGAGCTCCATCCCAAGCCCTTTTTATGTTTTTATTTTGAGACCTTAGTTGCTTAGGCAGGCCTTGATCTTCCAATCCTCCTGCCTCAGCCTCCCGAGTTGCTGGGTTTACAGGTGTGTGCCACCATGCCCAGCTCCTCTTTTAATACATGAAGAAGTACATTAGTACTTTGGTGAATGGCCCAGAACTGTGGTCTTTCAGACACTGTGAGCCCTTGGATGGATGGGGTTCTTGGAGGACACTTGTTAGATGCACACAGGTGAATGCAACTGGGAATTATAATCTTTGGGCTCCAACTCTCTCACCCCTCAATCCCAACAGGTGAGGGGAATGTGTTGATTTGACTAGCTGCAACTCACTTTGCCTCGTAATAATTGGGGCAGAAAAATATCTGCTTAAAAGAAGCTTTGAGAACCTAGAATGAAAAGTAGATGACCCACGATTAGACAAGGGCGGGTGAGAGCTTTTGAGAGCCAATTAATTGAGAAAATGGGACATTCCACTTGGGGTTTGGGTTTATCTACAAAACTCCTTGCTTATTTCATCTATTATAATTCCCTCAACCACCATGTAAAACTTGCATTTTATCCAAAGTAAATATTCCAGTAGATAAAATCTAAGCAGATCACTTGAGCACTATCAAGTTGAATTCTAATGGGTTTCTCCTACGCCAGAATTCGAGGCCCTGGTGGTGAGGGGGCTGAGGGGGCTGTGTGTTTGAAACGAGGAGTATTTTTTCTCTCTAAATCAGTTTGATTTTAATAGTTCTATGCCTCTAGCCCGATCTGTTGCGTCAGGCTGAAAAACAAAAATCTTCCTTGGAAAATTTATTAAAAATAATAATGAGACAATGCATGAAGAAGTAAAGGCTCTGAAGTCAGATGTGGGTTTAAATCTACACTTTAATTAACCTGAATCTCATGTGTAAAATGAAGATAATGGGGTGGTTGTGTGGCCTGATGAGATAGTGTATAGAAAATCTTAGCAAGGCTGACCCCATCCACCATCAAATACAGACAATCTGGCCTTTCTCTAGCTGTCTGCATTATTTTCTTGTTTTATTTGTACATTTGCATACGCTTTTCTTCCCTTGTGACCCTGTAGTATTTTCCTTAAACTTGATGGGTGTCTGAGGGCCACATGGCAGCTCTCAGGAGAGTCATGTCCAAAACAGAGGGGTCACCCAAATCAAAGTTGAGTTGAATAGCTGGCAAAAGAGGTCAGTCAATGGCATTAGAATGGCTTCAATTTTTGTTGTTACTTTAAAAATTTATTCTTCCCATAAGGTCAAGGAGAAAAGATCAGATTTCTGTGCAAATCCAGAGCAACCTCTGCATGCAAAGTCACATGACTGCTTCTGCCTTTGTTCTGCCTGAGGCTTGAGTCAGAGCCCTTCCCTGAGTACCTGCCCTGTGCTCAGGATTCTGCTATGAAATAGGGGCAGAGCTGAGAGCAGGAAAAGATGGAGCACAATCCTTCAGCACTGCTGAGTGGCCTCAGTACAGGGGGACTGCTCATGAATGTGCTAAAGAACCTGCTGCTGGCTCAGTCGTGCCCCCTCCAATCTGCTCTCCACACAGTATTCCAATAACAGATGGGAGTGTTGTCCTGCTTGAAAACTTCTGGCATCCTCCTCTGTATAAAGTAAGTCCAATATTTTTAATAGAATGTACCTATTACCTTTCCAGCTCCATCTCTTACCTCCCACCTAGAGCTCCAGTTAAGAGCAGCATTTTACTTTCCTCAAACACACACGTCCTCTTGTTCTCAGACTGTCCACCCTTTACCTCTGGGCCTTTGCACAAGCTGTTTTCTCTGCTCACCTTTCTGGCCCACTCCCTTCCTTGCCCTTTGTCACTTAGGAAATTCTTATTATCTTCATGCCTAAGTTAGGTCTTTTTTTTAATATGCTTCACAAGAGTCTCCAGGTCAGATGTGTTCTGGTACAAAACAGGTAAATGGGTGAAACTGGCTCTATTTGAGACAATTATGTGTGTGTGTGTGTGTGTGTGTGTGTGTATGTGTGTGTGTGTAGTGAATTGGAAAGTACATGCCCCTTTCACTAATCAGCTTCAGACATGTCACTGATACGGCTGTTTACCGACGAGTTCTGCTCCCTCAGGTGTTGAAGTATAACGCCAGAGAAGCACACCAAGGCAAGCATATTAAGCAGGTTTTATTTAAAAGTAGTAATACAAACTTCTCCTGGGAGGGAGAAGGGGGGTCATGGCTGATGTTATAGAATCCCGGAGAAGTGAGCACACCCTCCATCTTTTATAGGTTAGGGTCTTCTTTGTTCTGCCCCTTCCTCTGACCCTTATCTCTCCTTCCTGCCCATATGGAGGTGGTGACACAGCAAAAAGGTGAGATACAATTGGCAGGGGGAAGGGCCACATGGAGATTCAGTTGGGGGCCAAGGAGGCATTAATTAGCAACTCCCTACCTGCAACTTTTGGGGAGGGGCAGTTAAGCAGGTAATCTTGGTGATCAAAGGGCTCTGGAGATACTGACATTCCAATTTCCCAGGGGTGTCTCCAACTTCCCAGACTCTGATGGCCTCCATTCCTCAATTTGACCAGATTCCCTGATTTCTACCCTAACTGCCTGTTCAATTCTGGCTTCATCACCACTTAGAAATACTTTGCCATCTTTTCTGATTTTTAAAGAGAAATTTGAAATAAAAATCCAGATTTTTGTGGGAAATGCCTTGATATTTACAGTGCTATATGAACCCAGATGTGGCCTGTGGACCATCTGAGGAGACTCCTGCTTACTGTCTTAGTTGTCTTCACTGCTGGGCTAGAAGTACTGTGAAGACACGGGCCGGAGTTTGTCCCCATTGTTTTATAGTACCTTGCAAATAGTAGGCTCTCAAAAAATACTGGTTGACAGCTTAGGTGTCCATCAAGAGATGAATAACTAAAGAAAATATGGTCTATATACACAGTGGAGTTTTGCTCACCCTAAAGAAGAATGAAATTATGTCATCTGCAGGAAAATGGATGGAATTTGAGAACGTTATGTTAATGAAATAAACCAAACTCAGAAAGTCAAGGGCTGTTTGTTTCTGCAACAGAGGGAAAAAGGAAAAGAAAGGTGAGGGAGAGAGGGGATCTCATGAAAATCAAAGGGAGATCATTGGAGCAGAGAAGAGGGACCAAGGAGAGGGAGAAGGAAAGGGAAAGGGAAGATACTGGGGAAGGAGACTGACCAAATTATATTGTTATGTCATGTGCCCGTACAGTTAGGTGACAAGGAATCCCGCCATTATGTATCATTACAATGCCAATAAAAAATGGGAGAATAATAGTGGTTGAATGAACAAGTGACTGAATCAAAATCTCAGACCTGGTCTGGTTTGCAAGCTACTGCCTCTCAGGTTGCCAGGATCTCATCACAAGGTGTGCTGGCCATGCGTAAGGAGGAACTGATGTCTTTTATTTACTACCACTAGCCTCTTCCCAATCCCCTCCCATTTTTATTTTCTGGAATTGATGTTTGTCCAGATGAGACACTGGCTTAGGTAAAATCATGACATTTAGAAAGGGATTGC
The DNA here is from genome assembly GCA_020662805.1 of Glaucomys volans. Lineage (NCBI taxonomy): Eukaryota > Metazoa > Chordata > Mammalia > Rodentia > Sciuridae > Glaucomys > Glaucomys volans. Next base: position 98,408 of record JAJEJO010048844.1, on the reverse strand, counting down.
ATCTTCTTTCCTGACCAATTTAGATTTTTTCAGAAATAAGTGCTGAGGGAAGAGGTAGGTAGTGTCCTAGGCAGGAGAGTAAAAGTCACAGGCAGGCTGGAGGCGAATGCTTGCCTCCTCCTGAGCTCGCCTCGCCTCCTTCTGGACTTCTAGGTGTCACCATATGCGTGAAGGCATGTCCACTTGAGTGATTAAAAAAAAAAAAAAGTCCTCTCCCATGGATAGGCTGGAGCCTTGCTGCAGAGACAGCCCTGTAGGAGACCCCACACTAAAGATGAGAAAACAATATCTTATAAACCAGATTATTTACTTGCAAGCTATTTGCTTTGAAAACCAAGCTTCCTTTTCAATCCACAGCCATTAGCATAGTCTTGGTTTTTTCTTTCTTTTTTTTCCATACCACTGATTGAACCCAGGGGCACTTAACCACTGAGCCACATCCCACCCCCTTTTTATTTTGAGAAGGGGTCTCACTAAGTTGCCTAGGGCCTCACTAAGTTGCTGAGGCTGGCTTTGAACTTGCAATCCTCCTGCCTCAGCCTCCCAAGCTGCTGGGATTATAGGCATGCACCACCACGCCTAGCCAGCATAGTCTTGTTTAAATGTTTCAGCCTTATTTGGAAGGAAATACACGGGAGTGAGATCAATAAATGGAGAGTGGGGCCCTTTAGAGGCTACCCAGTGTAGTCTTCTAGTCTTAGAGTGCTTGGTAAGAATGCAGATGTCCAGGCCTCCTGCCCACCCACGACCTGCCTCCCGCTGAGAGTGAGGCCTACGCATCCACATTTTGAAGAAGTGCTCACAGAGTTTCGGAAGCACCGCCTGAGCAGAGTAAAAGGAGGTGAACTTTTCCCTCCTCATGGCTACCTTGCAAGCTTGGCTTTGATTTTACAAAGGAAGATGGAAGTTTTCTTTCTAGGGCGGAAGTAATGCTTATTTTCAAGTGGTCTGCATGAGGCATGATCCATATGGCTAAATGGTCCTAACTATTTGGAGCTTTGCCCAAGGCCTCCCCTTCAGCTCTGTTGCTCATTTATGCTCCCACCTCGATTCCAGTGGGTGTATTTTTTTGTATAAAAACATGTGGCAAGACCCCTGAGGGGGCTCTTTACATGGTCATCCTCTTGCCTGTTTTTCTAGTAGCCACCTGCAGGAACTGCATAAAAGAAGGCCTGTGGTGACACTCAGCAGGGAGGCAGGTCTTTTCTAAACAAGCAACTTCATTGTTTTCCTGCTCAGTGGTGTGTTTACAGTGTAGGAGGCTGTAGGAGGCTGACCAGCTCTGTTGACTCAGAAGCAGAAAGAAAAATCAGGGAGCTGGTAACTGGGGAGTTGGCTCCCTCGCTGACTCACTGCATGGTCTGTGGTGAGGTCGCCAGCCTTCCCCTCCACCCCAACACCCCAGAAGGAGAGGAAGACAACCTCTGCAAGCTGAGGCTGGGAATTCTGATGATCCAAAGCAGAAAGTTCCAAATGTGATGTGTGCTACTTGGGAGTGGAGGCAAGGAAGGGGTGGGCCATTGTTAAGCCACATGTGATATTATGAGAAAAGTATTATCCCAAGGTCAGACTGGGTCCACGGTCTTGGCTTTGACTCTAACCTATGTAATCCTGAGAAAATCACCTGACTTTGGTCAAATCACTTGACCTCCCAACTGTCAATTTCCTTAATGCAAAATGGGAGGTGGATGTCTTGACCTCTGAGGTCGCTTGAGGGCTCCAGCCCTGTTTACAAGATCATACAGAAAGAATCCACCTATTCTCAGGAGCACTGTTCATTGCTCTGACTTTCTTTAATGGTTTGTTCAGCGTAGTTTGATCTTTGAACAGATGTCATAGAGCAGAATAGGTTCTATAGCACCTGAGTGCCTTCATATATAATTTAAAATGAAAAAGCATGAAACTATGAAGCATGTGCTAAGAAGTGCAATGAAATTCTCATCTTTCTGTGATGACTGTTTTTGAAATCTTTTCATGGAGGAAAAAATAAGAGAAAATTCTTTTAAAATAATTGTCTTAGTGACCCTGATTTGCAGGAGACCAGAGTGTGTGTTTATTCTGTCTCCTGCAATAAAAAGTCTGTCTCACTGTCTCTATAGGGATCTTGCTGGTTAGATGAGCCTCTACCATCAAGAAGAGATACTCTGCTCAGAGAAGAGGAATTGGGATATGAGGTGTAGAGTGGAAAGGAATCTCAAAAGGTAAACCCTTGGGGCTGGTGGGTATAGATCAGTGGTAGAGTGCTTGCCCAGGATGCACAAGGCTCTGGGTTCAAGACCCAGTATTGCCAAAAATCAAAAATAAAAAAAAAAATTTTGAAAAAGCAAACACTTGCTGTTCAGCTGAGTGCCAGGGTCCCTGCTCAGTTTCAGCTCTCAGGGCTTGTTTTCCTTCCTTCCAAGCTAGGAAGGGTGTGGAGTTGACCTTGCGGACTCGACTCACCTTCAAACTCAACCTGGTTGATTAAAAAGATTTTCTGCAATATTATAAGAAAAACTGTGAGATCAATGGGGAACACTTTTGTCCCCAGGAAGGGTCCTTTGACCAAACCCTTCGGGATGTGGTGCTCTGAGCTGTGAGCACCCACGGGAGGCACTGACGATTCACTTGCAGGTGACCTCTGCGTTCCTCTCCTTTCTCCACTGTCTCGTCTTTCTCCTTCCTTGGAACTTCTGTCGTAACACAGCCCCTCTGCCTTCTGCGCTGGGGACTTAATCATTGCTGAGAGCAAACAGAAGCTTGGTCACCTGCCAAGATCCAGCCTTGTGAATGTGTCCAAGTACCTACCACTTAATTACATTCCCATTTTCTGCCGTTAGGGACCCAGTGGACAAGGGATCAGATGATCTCACCCAAGGGGCAGACCCACAAGATATTGATTATCTGTAAAAGTCAAAGTGGTAAAGCTGGGCTCAGTGATCGGGGGCTGGCTATGGAAGGCCTTTCTTGCTGAGGAGCTTGGGATGGGAAGACCCTACAGGAAACAGGAAGATCAAAGATCAAATTTCCATGTTAGGAAAAACACTCCATGATGAAAGCAGAGAACAGGACAGTACAGTGACTGTGGGGACTGTAAAACTCAAGAAAGGGTCGGCGCGGGGACTCGGCGGGTAGAGCTCCCAAAGGCGGCGGTGGGCAAAAAGGAGTGCACTCGCCAGAATCAGACAATAGTGGTAGCTTGATTTTATTGGAATGTGTGTCCCGGGCGAAATCTCTAGCCCCCCGGGGGTGAAAGTCGGAGTGGGAGAGCCAGGAGAAATCGCACGTGGCTTTGGCTGCTCAGGGTTTTTATACAGAGGAAGGGGGTCAAGGGGTTCTGCCCAGGAAGAGGTGGACCCAAGGTGGACGTCAGGGTCAGCAGGTGTGCCTCATTGGTCACTTCTGGCACAGTGTGTTGCTAGGTGACCATGCTCCCTCCCCCTGCAGCCACCCAATTAGACCTAACATTCCGACCTTTTTGGTGATATAGGGCGCCGGAGTCTGTCTGGCTACTTCCTGCATGATTGGGGGTGTCGTGGGAAAAAAGATTTTGGGGCCTAGGTCGGTGGGGAGGCAGCTGTCAGGGTGCAGGAGAATTTGGTTGTATGGCATTCTGGCAACCTCACTCAAGCAGCTCTGGGCAAATTCAGATACAGGAGAGTTTTCTCAATGAGTCCAGTTTCATTGATGAATTGGTAATATTCTTCCTCTAGGAATAGGCATGTTTCTCCTTTGTTCGCTGTCAGAAGATCTAGTGCTCAGCAGTTCTGTAAGGAAACTTGGGCAACAGATGTTATTTGTCTCTGTAGGGATACCAACAGGCCAGATTATTTCAACTTCATTATATAGAATCAATTGAGGAACTAAAGTGGAGGGCACACAGAAAGCGAAAGGCATATTGGGATCTAATTTTTGTCAGAATACCATCACATCAGAAGAAGAATCCTGGAGGAGCAAACGTGGGAGAAGAGACCTGTACGGTTTAGTTGCAAGGTGCTGAGTTATAGAAAGTGTAACAGTAAGCAAAGTTCCCTGAGGGGTTGTAATAAGGGAAACTCTGTTCAAAGGTGAATAGGGGTCCTGTGAGCCTGTGAGGAATTAAGGGGGGTACTCATAGGAACGGCTGTTAGCAGGGTCCAGTCCAAACCTGCACAAAGAAAACAATCTTAGGTGTTATTAACTCTGGAGAGATTGAGAAGTCAAAGACCTTGATGTATCAGAGTAAGACCTGAGAAAGGATTAGCATTAGGGTGAGTAGCTGCGTTGTTCTGGCGTTGGATTTCCTTTTCCTGCTCCTGGATGGTTAGGTGAAGCTGAGGAACCACCTGAATATAAACTTTTAGATGCTAAGTGAAGCCTTGGGACGGTTGGCTGTTGTCCCTGTGTAAACTTGACCATCAAGGATTGGGGTGGGTAGGGTGATATGGAGTCTTCAGGTGATGTCGAGGCTTCTGGAGATTAGTTGAACAGTCTGAGAGGTGAAGGCTGGATTCTCATCTGACTGGATGGATTCAGGAAGTCTGATTTTGGGAATAATCTGCTCAAAGAGGATAGCAGGCAATGTCAGCAGTTTCCCTGGGGGTAGGGAAGGTTTCTTTCTATTCAGCCTGAAAAAGTATCAACCAAGGTAAATAAGTAAGGGAGCTTTCTTGCATCTGAGCATATGGGTGAAATCAATTTGCCAGTTTTCACCTGGAAAACTGTTCACTGTCAGCTGTCAAGACCTAAAGGATGTAGGATCCTCCCATGTGAAGGCAAAGAGGTAATACAAGTCAGGGTGAAGAGGAACTGTAAAGAACACATCTTTAAGACCTAGGACTGTGAAGTGAGTGGTTGAAGGGGGGATGTGAGAGAAAAGAGTGTAAGGGTTTAGGAACCACTGGGTGGATGAGAAGAGCTGCCTCATTAATTAGGCAGAGGTCCTGGACCAAGTGATAGGCTCCTGAGGTTTATATACAGGCAATATGGGGGTGTTACAGAGAGAGTCAGTAGGGATGAGGAGTCCTTGACTAAGTAACTGACCTATGATGGGTTTAAGTCCTTCCCGGTGGGTACGGGAAATAGGGAACTGAGGACGTGAAGGAAACCTAGTATGAGGTTTTAGTTGGATACGGACTGGCTTATGGTGGGAGGCTATGACTGGCTTGGAAGTGTCCCAGACTTGGGGGTCAGCCGGGTTTGGGGGTAACAGTACAAAAGGTGGTGTGGGAGAGCTAGAGAATATAAGAAACAGAGTTAGAAGAAGGTGAGTAGTAATACGCTTGGGAAAAAGTTATAGGGTGGCTCCCAGAAGTTGGAGAACATCTCTGCCTAGGAGGGGGACTAGACAGGAGGGAATAACCAGGAAAGAGTATGTGAAAGAATGTCCTTCCAGGGCACAGGCTAACTTAGCTGTTCTGTTTGGGAAGGAGGGTTTCCATCAATTCCCATAACCGAAACCTGGGAAGGAAATAAAGGCCCAGAGTGGGCAGGCAAAACAGTATAGGTACCTCCTGTGTCCTTGTTGTTGCCCTGGGCTCAGTGATCCTCGAGTTCAGGCTTCTTCAGTCTTCTTCGAATTCCAGCAGTTGAGGTGAAGGTACCACCTGCCTGGTCACACCCCTGCGTAGAGGCACTAGGGAGGGGCCAGACATAGGGTAGTCAGTTTTCCAGTGTGTCCTGGTTGTTTGCTTGTGGAGATGACTTGGTTGGGGTCATAGCTTGACCCTGGCAGAGAGGACAGCTGGTCCTCCTTTGGAGTTCTTGCTGGACCACAGGTTAACTACCAGGGACTGGACTGGAGTGTTACCTTTTTCTGTAAATAAGCTTGCCTCTCGGGCCTTGTACTTTAAAGGCCATTTTTACCAGATTTCGGATAGGGGTTGGTGGACTTCTGTAAGGCAGTTCTGGATTTTGGGTAACTTCCCTCACTTAATATAAGTAAAGGAGTCAGTTAGAGAAAGATGAAAGTGAGTGAGGAATTAAGAAAGCATATTTGGAATTAGGTGGTGGTTCCGTATCTTTGCAGCACCCATCAGGTTTCAGCACAAAGTGGCTTCCACAAAGTGAACATACGACTTCTAGCACCTGTGGACACGAATGGGCAAAGGTCAAAGAGACAGGGGAAGAGTAGCAGTTCCCAGGAGTGTTTGGAAGCCCAGCCCTGCGCGCGGGGTTTGGCGGGGGGAACAGAGAAGCGGTGGCTCTATCGTGGCACCTTTGCAGAGGCGGCGAGCGAAACGGAGGGAAAGTGCTTCTTTGCAGCACTGGTCTCGCGGGCTATGCTGGTGGAGGGGTGAAATAGCCAACTCCGTGTTTGGCGGAGTCCCGCGCAGGTCGCAGCGGGGGTGGAGAGATGGAGCCAATTGTGAGGAGGCATGGAACACAGAGGCAGCGGCAGGAGGAAGCGACAGAGGGAAGAGGCGGGTGCAGAGTTGATAGACACGCAGTCTCGGCCAATACCGGCGCGGAAGCCAAGAGGCGGGAGCAGAGGGCATTTCCGGTGTGTTCGAAAAAAGCATGGAGGAAAAGAAAGCGGGCAATTTAAGTAGGGAAGCAGACAGAAAAAGGAGAGGCGGGGGCGGGACACAGATTTCAACAAAATCAAGGCTCCACCTGTCTGCTTAGTGAAATTACAGTAGTGGAACCAAAAAGTTACGCAGTCACGTGGTTTCGGTGGAAGCCAAGGGGCAGGAGCAGAGCATTTCTAGTTTTCCAGGGTCACTCCGGGAGTGAACAGGGCAGGACGGGCGTCCCCCTCTGGCTGTGTTCACCCGAAAAACGGAATGGACCAGCCGTGGATCAGGATGTCTCCTGGTCGTCTCCCAGGCTTCCGTGTCCAAGGCGGGGGGTCTGTGGCGTGCACGACTTATGGACAGACCCGACCGTTAACGGGAGAGTGACTAGAAAACTAGAAAAGGCCACTTACCCAGCTCTGGTCCTTTTGGAGGAGAGAGTGGAACTCAGTAGAAGTCCGAGCTCTCTCCTGGGTTTCGGCACCAAATGTAAAACTCAAGAAAGGGTCGGCGCGGGGACTCGGCGGGTAGAGCTCCCACAGGCGGTGGTGGGCAAAAAGGAGTGCACTCGCCAGAATCAGACAATAGAGGTAGCTTGATTTTATTGGAATGTGTGTCCCGGGCGAAATCTCTAGC
>JAJEJO010048844.1:39049-91289 GCA_020662805.1 Glaucomys volans | reverse complement strand
TCTGGCACAGTGTGTTGCTAGGTGACCATGCTCCCTCCCCCTGCAGCTGCCCAATTAGACCTAACAGGGACGTCAGGGTGGCTAGAATGGGGTAAGTGTGGGTGGGAATGGAGAGACGTGAACCCAGGCCTGGGGTCTGGGAGGAAGCATTGACTTATTGAATGGAGGTTAGGGGAAGGGGCAGGAAGGAATCTAGGTCTGGGTGTTGGACAGAAGAGTTGGTGTCGAGGCCGTTCACTAGAACAGAGAGCACAGGAGGAACTGTTTTTTAGGGAGAAAGAGGGACTCAAAATGGTGAGTATAATTCTGAACATTTGATTCTGAGGTATCTGTGGGACACAGAAATGCAGCTATTTGTCAGATAGTAGTCCACAAGTGCCTGGGAGTCAGGACAGACCTGGAACTGGAGAAAGCCCCAGGTGTCATTGAGGCTGTCCAGGGACGGGATCCAGAGTGACCAGAGCGGACGTCCTAGGTCTACACTCCAAAGAACACTCACGTTAAAGGGAAGAGGCTGAAAAGGAGGGGCTAGGGCGGGAGGGTGACATCAGGAGGGTTTACAGCTGTGCTCACAGTGCCCAGTGGGACTAAAGGAGGAAGAAAACAGATGTGTCCACTAGGTATATCAAGAAGGGCGTTGTTTGTGACCTTGCAAAGAGCATCTTTAGGGGTGTGGTTGGGGCTGAGGAAAGAGTGGGAGGAGAGAAGGTAAACTTCAAAGAGTTACACTGTGAAGGGGAGACAGACAAGGGTGGCTGGAGGGAGGCTGTAAATCACAGCATGTTTGTTTTTTTGTTTCATTGTATTTTGTGTTTAAGATGAGAGATCCCTATAGTGGTGTTTAAAAAATAAAGCCATCATGTCTGTGCAAACTGAATGAATCCCCTATGCGTCCTGTTAAATGGAAGAGGCCAGACACAAAAGATTTCATTCTGCTTGATTTCATTTATTTGGAATTCCAGAAAATACAAAACCACAGTGACAAAGTAGACCAGTGTTTGGCAGGACCTGGGAGGTGGCATGGGCACTGACTCCAAGTGGGCCCCAGGAGCCCCTGGGTGGGCTGGAAGTACTCAGACAGGCCATCCTTGTTGGCATGCTTTCTGTTTTCAGCTTTCATAGTTTCAGTTATCAGCAAACATGGTCAAGTTTCAGTTGCCACAATCTCTTCTGAGTGATTGTGTAAAACATAAACTCTGTTGCTAGCTCTTCCATCCATAAGTCACTCAATGAATAATAGAACTCGTGACTGGCCTGTCTCAGCTTCCACAGCTGCTGGCGGCCGACCTGTCCTCCAGCTCACCCGCAGACTGCAAAGCACCGCTCTGCATTGATTGCTGGTGTCTGGTACTGAAACCCATGTGACATTTTCTAAAAAAAAAAAAATGGATAATCAAAAAGAGAGAATTGGCCAAGAGAGATGAGAATGCAGCAAAGAAATGAGAAAAAAGAATGGGGTGGGAAATTCAAACACGAACGATGTTGTGGAAGAAATGGCTGACTGTGGGAGAGACCAGCTCGGCAGCCAGGAGGCGAATTGACTGACAGAAATGAGAAGGTTGTTGTGATGAAGAGGAGGAAGGCATTCCAGAAGAATTGAACCTTGTATTTATAAAACCAAACTTCAAGCTGGGCACGGTGGTGCACATCTGTAATCTCAGTGACACAGGAGGCTGAGGCAGGAGGATCAAAAGTTCAAGGACAGGCCGGGCAACTTAGTGAGATCCTGTCTCAAAATAAAAATGAAAAGGGCTGGGGATGTGGCTCAGGGGTAGAGGGCCCCTGGGTTCAATCCCAGGTACCAGAAAAGCAAAGTAAATCAAAACGTATTAAAAGCATTCTTAAGAAAGATGTTTCACAACCTTAAAAATGCAAAAGACACGTTGTTGGAAACTGATCCAGATTTAGAAAGGATTTGCCAAGGCCCTGAAGAGATGCTGTTTGATTGGTTATACAACAATTGAAATTTTCTTCATTACTTATTAAGATCACTTTTCTTGGTCTCAGCTTGCCTGGTCATTTTATAGTCCCACACGACTGTGCAAAGCATGGCCTACCCATGTCTTAATTAAAGAGAGGTTATAAGATTAAGTACTTGTCAAAACTCATCAAATTATGTATTTAAAACAGGTGACTTTTATACTAAAATTATATCTTGATGTGTATTAAATAATTGTTGCACATTAAAACTTACTTGGCTCACATTTCACACATATTATCTTTAATCTTATAGCAACACTATAGGATAATTATAATCTCAATTTAGAGACAGGAGAACAGAGGTTCAGAGAGGTAGGGTGAGTTACCAAGACCACACAGCTAACAAGCACCAAATTTATGCTCTATGCCTTCCTATACCAGTGGTTCTCGAACTTGGCTACTGATTATGAGAATCAGTGGGGGAGATTTTTAGGTCCTGCTGCTCACTCCCAAGTGGCTAGGAATAGTTTTGCGCTGGACTCCATTTTTAATTTTCAACAGCTATTGAGTACCTACAATGGGCCAAGCACTTGATAAGGGTTTTTATATGCTCTCTCATTCAGTCCTCAAAGCAACCATGAGCCAGTCAGCTTTCCATCACTGTAACAAGTATGCAAGATGATCAATGTATAAAGAGAAAAGGTTTATTTTGGCTGTTTTGTAGGTTCAAGTCCATGGTCAGTTAATCCCTTTGCTTTAGGCCTGTGATGAGGTGTCTCATCATGGCAGCAGCACTTGGTATGGAGCCAAACCACTCACCTCATGGCTGGAAACTGAAAGAGAAGGGGGAAGGGACATGAGGACATGGCTCAGGGACCTAAAGACCTTCCACGAGGCCCCACCTCTTAAAATGTTCACCTCCTCCCTACAGTGCCATGCCAAGGACCAAGACTCTATCGAACACATAGGTCTTTGGGGGATACTCAAGATCCAAACCATAGCAAATCCTGTTATCCTCATCTTACAACGGAAATTAAGGTTAATTAAAGCAAAGGTTTAAATACACATCTGACTTTGAAGCCTGCACTTCTACATGCATGCTCTCCTTATTATTGCTGATAAATGGTTATTAAATAGTGTTTAATGTCATTAAGAACATGTCTAGTGAAGTTCCTTGTATGTAGATAACACACCAACCATGAATTCCTTCTCCCAGGGATCTTGTCATCAGGGCTGGAAAAGATTTCCTGGGGCCCATCAGTGATGATGGGAAGGCAGAGGAAACCTCAGCTGGCCTAAGCTTTGCAGGACATGAGTGGGACTCTGGACAGGGGAATGAAGCAGGTGGAATGTGTGACTTTGAAGACGAAAGGGCAAGGATTGTGCTGGTGGGAAATGATCAAATGATATGGCTTTATCTGGAGAATTTGGACCTGGCTTCAAGAGGCTGACACCCTGCGTTGCCAAGGGTCCGAATACATGCTGAGCTATTGGAATGCACAGGACTTCTGCTTAGGTCAGGTTCATTTCCTGTTGGGAAGACCCATTGGAAGCAAGTTAATGTTATTTTTGCTGATCATGAGATAAAATATTACCAGCCATAAAGCATAGGAGTTAACAAACAGCATGATGGTTAAGACCATGCATGGGCTTGAGACTCAAGCATATTCAAGTTCGAATTCTGGCCTGGTCACTTCTTAACTGTGCAACTTTGCATATTCTCTTTAAGGTAATGATCTTATTCATAAGAAGTCACTAAAATTTCTTACTCCTTTAGCCTATTGCAATTAAGTTTTTGTATGTAAAGCCATCAGCAGAAGGCATAACATACTTTAAGTTCTCAAAAAAGATAGTTACTTTCTTTCCTATCGAAACAGTGCGCTGGCAGTTAGCCTGACAGAGTGGACTAGTGACGCTCCCTGCAATATTTACTTGTACTTGAGATTTGGAAACTGACCTCAAAAAGAACCAAGTGGGACACCCACTGGGAATGTCCTTTTCTTCAAGCCTTCAGCTCCAGCATCTTGCTGCAGATCTGATACACCTATCTTCGGACCAGCCTTGCCTTGCTGCCATGGAATGTGCAAGTTTTGCTCTCCTCTGCTCAGACTGTAGTGTGCAGGATGTGGTCATTTGAGATCTTCAGACAAGTGATTCTATACTGCTGTGAGAAAAACTAAACACAGAAGGGAATCCATTCAGTGAGGAAGGAAGATGGAAGCAAAATGGAAATATGGCAACTAAAGTCCTCTTTGACCCTGTGCTCCACCTGATCCTAATGTATCTCCAAGATACAGAAGACTTGGTAGCAACTCTTGCACCTGAAGCCAGTTTCCATCACCACAAGCCATTCAGGTGCAGCCCTTCCTACCTGGGGATCTGAGCATGCTGTTCCTCATCACCACAGAAGATCTTGACCTACGGTATAAACAACTGAAGAACCTGATGCATCAGGCTGAAGAGAGTCAAACAGCAGGGAGGTACTGAATCCCCAGCCACCATGTTTGTGACTATGCTGGCTTTATTGAGCTGTAGATCATAGGATCTTATGTTGGATTTTACTACACAATTTGTCTGCAACAAATTTATTGAGAAACCACTCCTAAGCAGGAACACCAACTAAGGATGCTAGCTCAAAACAACCAGGCCTCTGATCAATCTGTAGCCTTGGGCCCAGAGCCTCCACAGGTGCCTTGACACTTCAAAGGGTAGCAGTCAGACTCCCAAGGCAAGTTATCTACAATCCAAAAGGTGGGGACCCAGGGTCCTTCAGACTTCCTGGAGAACAGCTGAGAGAAGGGAGGGGAACTGACCCCTTCCCCAGGTGTTGGTTTCCTACAATAGCATTTTTATGATTTCATTTCACAACTAGGTCTGCTTTTGCCCTCACACTGAAGCTATGCTGCTATGGGTTCCTACCAGAGTGGTTTGTCCATCTGTTTCAGGGAATGCCCAGGGGAACTGCACAGAAATTCTTGTAGGACATCCCTAAAGTCAAAGGGATGAAAACTCAAATATTCCAAGTGAAAAATCAATGAGATAGGAGAGAAGATAATCACTAATGCACACAAGGCACAGTGAATCAGGAGCTTGCCCACTCTCCTTAGAAGGACACAAGGCCCACTGAATGAACAGCCCACCCTGACTTCCTTATAAAGGCAAATTGTTGGTGAACCAGCAGCCCACCCTGTTCTCCTTATAAGGGCACAAGTCACACTGAACCAGTAGCCTGCCCTCCTCTCCTTGTAAGGACGCAGTTCATACTGAAACAACAGCTTGCCCTACTTCCTTAAGATCCCATCTTAGGCAATGACATCATCATCATATTAACATTTCTGAAAAAAAGGCCTTATTCCAAGGTGTGGGATTAGAACCTATACATGTGCTCTGAGAGAGATAATTTCAACCATAACATGCTCTATTTTTATTTTCCTAAGAGGTATTATCCATAGGTATTGAAGTTTGTCATATGCCATTTCTCCACCAGTCCATACAATCATACAACTTCCTGGCTTTATCAATGAAGTGCACATCTTTAGTGGGTGTGGTCTTGCAAATTCCTGATGCCCAGTGGCCCAAGAACCTTTCACTTGGTCCACCTCTTAAAGGGTCTACAGGCCAACATCACCACACTGAGGACCAAGCTGCCAATACAGGAACCCTCTGGAGGTGGGTGGGGGACACTCTGTCCTCATTAAAATGTTAATGTTCAGGGTCTGTCATTCTTAATATTCCATTTAATACTTGATATTGAAAGTTTGCCTATTCTTTCCTTCATGGATGTTATTATAAATTTGTGAATTAGTTGTTTCAAGCAAGCAGTTCTTTGTGTCACTTCTTCCATTGTCTCGATTTTCAATATGATTAATCTCTGCTCTGATGTTCATTGATTCTTTCTTCTGCTTCTTCATAGGACTAGCCTGAGTCTGCATGATCTCCACCAGTGACTCTACCATATCCCCATCGATACTCCAGCATTTTATTCAAATATGCTAGTTGAATAGTAGCTGTTTACTGTCTTGATCTTTTTTTGTGTGGATGAGAACACATATTAGACACCTGTAGTCAGTCATCTTGCCAGAAATTCCACAAGTGTCCATATTTCTCGCTAAAACATTTCCCGCTTCCTTGGTGTGGAAGATGTGACTGATTGGAGTACTTTGGAAGTGTTATGGAAAGGAAATTATAGAACTGAATCCCAAGCTCACTGCTGTCCGGTTATGATGGATAGAACCACAATGCATGCCCAGGTATCTGCAACACCAATGAGCTCATACAGAAATCTAACTTTTCATTTTTGAAACACTCCCTAGAGTGCAATAAGACAGCTAGAGGATCTGCGCTTCTGAAATAATGTATTTCTGATTGTTACTGAGAAGTTATTGACATGAAACCCTACCTGATACTGAAAAGTCATCTGTAACTTCATTTCCTAAAGTTGTACTTTTGGAAAGAATTTTCCTGCTCCTAAAATCTTCTGTTGTTCTCCTAACCATCTCAGGAGTCACCATTCCCTTTGTTCTCTTCAAACTTAAAATTATTTGGAAACCAAGTGGTTTTGCCACAAGGGCAAGATGTCACTGGAAGTAATAGCGTGCGATTGGATCTCTTCGATGAGTACCTTGATTGGATATGCCTTTCTGCCTAAGGTCAAGATCAAAGAATCTCTCTGTATGTTGTCTATCTGTTTTTATACCTAATCTGAAAATGATCCCAACCCCACAAGTATTTCTCTCTCCCTCCCTCTCTGCTTTCTACTTGCAGATACCACCAGTCCCCCTGCTTCCCTGCTCCCTGCTGACTTACTCAGCTTTGGTGTGGTGCAGCAGTTATTTCCCTCAGGAGAAATGCAGCAGGATGGAACAGGGCAGAGCTGCCTTGCTAGCTTCCCTTTCCTGACCACACCGCTTGATCTCTAGGAAGATCCTACAATTGCTATTCACAGCAGCCTCGTTACTAGGTCAATGGCTTTATGTACTAAAAGAAATAGAAAGGAAAATCAGTCCTGACTCACTGAGTTTACCAGTGTGGAGTCTGGACGAGTTCCTCTGAGCCTTAGTCCTCATCTGTAAAATGGAAGTAATGTGTAACTCACATAGTGTGAAAATTAGCATTAAGTTAAAATGACGGCAATGTATGTAAAGTATTTAGCACACTGACTAAGAGGTCAGTACAGGGTGCTGAGTGGGAACATGAGCTGGAGCTAGACTGTCTCCTCTAAATTCCTCCTGAGTCTCTTGCTCTGTGCCTTAGTTTGCCAGTCTGCAAAATGGGGCAATAATTAAATCAACCTTTAAGGGTTGCTGTGAGGAATAAATGAATGGGTGAAAACAGCTCAGAACAGTGCCTGGCATGTGACAAGCACTATGAAAGGGTCTTTCATTATTATCAGAATGTGTTAGTATTGTACTGCTACTGAAATAAATTATGACTTTAAAAACATCCTGAAAAACTGATAAAATCAAAGTGAAGCAGTTAACCTTTGGTGATGCAGAGACTAAGATGTTCCATTTACTTTTTATTTCTTTGGTACAAGAAAATTTCAGAGGTGATGTTGGCTAGGGAGAGCATCTGAGGAAGGGAGGCATCCCAGGTGACTGTTTCTCTTCAGTTTCCTCAGGAAAGGGAGAGCCAAGGGTTCTTGGGTAAGGGGAAACCTTTTCTCATTACTGAATAAAGCTGCTTTTTAAACATGAAAAGAGAAGGCTAAGTGGGTGATAGTGAGGGTGCTAGTCCCCTCAGGGAGATAATTTAATACTACTAGAGGTCACAGGAGACAATTCCCAATTATACTCATTAGAAAATTAGTATTTTGTTTATTTTTAAAAGTAGGGTCAGAGCCAGGCATGGTGGTGCACACCTGGAATCTCAGCAACTCAGGAGGCTGAGGCAGGAGAATTGCAATGATCAAGACCAGCCTCAGCAAATTAGAGAAACCCTAAGAACTTAGTGAGAACATGTCTCAAAATAAAAAATAAAATAAGAACTGGGGATGTGGATCAGTGGTTAAGCAACCTGGGTTCAATCCCTGGTACCAAAAAAAAAAAAACAAAAAAAAGAAAGAAAAAAGAAAAAACGTGGGGTCAGTTCAAAGCACGTTGGAGAAATACATGTTGAGCCAGAATGATTCCTGGGAAACTGCTAATGAGATTTGAAAGACAAAATGACAATTTCATGTTCCTTTAAGGCCCTTGCTAAAGCTCATTATTCTGTTTTTCCTTATGTTTTAAACTTTTGGTAGAATTTATAACCATTATTAAGTGCAAGATATATCAACCTGACAATAAAAATGAATAATGAAATCTATTTTCCTGGACTTAGGTGAATCTTGTGTAGCTTTCTAAAACTTGCATGCTGGAAGGAACTGTCATATGGAGGGACCTGGGGTAGACTGAGCCAAGGTTGAGTGTCCTGGGGCACTTACCCTAGTTTTAGTCTCTATTCCTGCTTATCTTAGAAGGTTATTGCGCACACCAAATAAGATGAGAGAAAACACTTTTCAAATGCAAAAGTGATATTAATGCAAAAATGTAATGAACATAAATTTGTAAAACAGATTGGGAGAAGCAGGATGAGAAGAGAAAAAGACATCAGTTGGGGAGAAGAGGAGAATGAAGTATGGGGAAAAGTAGCCTTCAAGATACTAACTTCAGGAGAAAAAAGAAGGCAGTTTGGTAGGGAAAAGATAAGTGGCTAAATCTTTCTAAAGAAGATTTTACAAATGAAGAAACTGAGGCCCAGAGCAGTTATATAAGTTTCCAAGGTCCTAGGGCTAGGAAGTGTTAAAGTTGAGATTCAAACACAGGAGCTTACAGTCCATGTGCTTGTGTCCTACACTGTCTCTGGAAGCAAGAGGAGAGCTAGTGTAGAAGTAAGTCCCGGTTTTCTGTCACAATTAGGCAAGAGAAAAATTTGGGTTTGGAAAGCTGAGTCTGAGACATTGCTCTTGGGGAACTTTAACAATTACTTTCTCAAATAGGAATTTGGATTCAATAAGCAAGTTTGGCCCCAGAAACCCACCTATAGATGTCTGGTTTAGACCCCCAAATACCTCTCACTAGACTGGCTTTGTATGTCTGCTTTACACAGGGCCAAGGTATACAGGTACACAGAGACTCTGAGGCATGTGTCATGTGAGAGGATGGGAGGCAGGGTCCCAAAAGTGTGACCCCAGATGAGGGACCTGGCACTGCTGCAGAGCTGAGCAGTGGATTTGATGCTTTCTTTTCTTTTCTGCATTTTAGAATTATTTGGCTGGGATATCAAAAAGGCATTACCATTCGGCCTTCTGTGCTTGCTCTCTCACCAGAAAAATCCCGGTCCCTGAGATCACATGGGGTTCCTCCAGTAAGTGAAGAAGCTATCCATCAAGGACCCCAGGTGGTGACACAAGGAGAACCACCCACACTGGCCAGTGCAGGGCACCAGTACTATGCCCTGCTGATCCCTCAGGCCCTGGGACCAGACCAGAGCCACCTCTGGGCACTTAATCATGGGCTCAAGTAGAAAACCAGAGCCTTGTATCATAAGAATTTACACAAGCAGCCCAGGGAAGTGTGTAACCCTGACTTCAGGGTATCTCTCACCCCAAGCAAGTGATTATTCTCTATTTCATCACTTCAATTGTAGATTCCCATTGAAATCTTAGGGTTTCAGAGCTGGGAGACACTACTGAGATCATCCGTCTCTCTCATTTTACAGACAAAGACACAGAGACCCAAGAAGCATTATAGGGCAGTAGTGGGCAGAGAAATCAAGGCCAGAGGCCTTGTCTCCTGACACCTAATGCCCTACCCAGGGGGTCGGTGATGGGAGGTTGTCCAATCTCGAAGGCTGCTTACAGAGTTCATGTTACTTATATGCAAACAAGTTTCCCCATTGCAAATTTCCACCAGACTTTCCTTTGCTTTCTCTGTTTGCTTCCTCTCTATAAGGTCATTGAGACCATAAAAACGAGTTAATACACATAAGGCACTTGGAATTATTACTGGGGCACAGAAAACACTCAAAAAAATGGGACGCTATTATTGCTTTCGTATTATTAAAATCGAGTTAGTATTCCAGGGTTGCCATAATAACGTATCACAAACCAGCTGGCTTAAAATAACAGAAATTTACTGTCTCACAGTTCTGGAGACTAGGAGTCTGAAATCAAGGTGTTAGCAGGACCACACTCCCTTGGAAGCTTGCCTTCTTCCAGTTTCTGGTAGCTGTGGGTGACCAGGGCTTATGGCAGCGTACAGCAATCTCAGTCACCATCATCACAAGTCATCTTCCCTCTGTGCTGTGTCTGTTCTCTCTTTATAAGGACAACGATCAGATTGGATTAAGGATCCACTCTACCCCAGTATGACCTCACCAATGGCGATAACCCTATTCCAAATAAGGTCACATTCCCAGATACCAGGATTTAAGACTTAAAAATATCATATAGGGGTATAGAGTTCAATCCATCACCGTCGTTACATTGTCAAATCAGCACAGTTTAGAACAGATATTTCTTTTCTGGGTTAAAAGGTGATCACTATCTTTTTGTTGTAGCCCTGGATGGAGCTGCCTCAGAGTCAACCTGTGCGCATTTCAACAGAAACTGATTTGGATGCCAGCTTGCAGAAATTTCAGATCTGCCAGAGAGAAAAGAAAAGAGGGGTTTAAATTTGCAAAGAGATTGCAGAACCACCACATTAGTGCTGCCCTCTTGTTTTCATTAAGGGAGTTGTAAAGAGAGTCAGAGTTCATCAGTAGGGCAGCTCCATCCTGGTCTTTCATTTCTGACTTAGGGATTTCTTAATATTCTGGGTTTGCATATCTAATTCTTCCATGTATGTATTATCCTGGTACTGAGTTTCCCCAGGGTCACTTATCCTCACAGTGCATTCAGAAGAGACCAGGACAGGCAAAATATATGTGTATGTATATATATGTATAAATGTAATATGTATGTGTACTTTCGTGTATTTGTATATATGCATATATATATTTGTATAGATTTGTCATATATATTTGTGTGTGTGCATATATATATATATATATATATATATATATCTACCTCTATCTATATCTATATATATATACCAATACACATATATGCAAAGGTTAAGTCTGTACCATAGCTCCCCAAACTGATTTGTTATTATTTGCCATGGATAATAAAAGTATCAGTATATAAATGATACCAATAAATTCTGAGGGAAATGAGTACATAGAAAAAATAATTTGACAATGATTTGAAATCACCACTTTTCAGTGTATTGCAAGCTCAAGAATTGTGTCATTTCCCCTCTTATTCTCCATGTCACAAACATCTTAAGTTAGTCATTATTTCTATGGCTACTACCAATCTTGTTCCATCACCACAATGGATGAGTTATGAAGCTCTTTTTTTCTAACCCTAATTGGTTAGATTTGAGCTGTTCATTATTTTCCTGTGAGTCATTTTGAAACCCAGGATGCTGCTCAGGGTCTCAAATAACAGTGATTTTATATGCTATTATTTAGTTTCTTCCACATGGAGAACAGACTCTAATGTGGGTCTAATTGAGTTAATATAATAAGTACACTTTTCATGTGAGCAATTCCCTGGTGGGCTGCTGCTTTCTCTTTGAGTATGAATCACAGGGTTTGAAATCTATAAATAACAAAGCAAAATTTCTTACACATCTAAAGAAGGAATGATACCTTGTCACATTTTATTTTCTATTCCAAGTTCCTTTTCAGTGAAGGCAAGATATTTATTTTCTAAATTTTTTGGCTAGTAGTAGATTTCTTGGTTCTGTCTTGAGGTCAAAAATAAAATAGTGAACTAAAATGGACAACAAAATATCCCAACCAGTAATGATAACGTGAATCACTTTTGAGTGTCATCCAAACTATGTTTTCAAAAGATCACACAGGAGTTCTTATGAGAGCGTCTCATATTAATTTTTTTTTTAAGCATTAGTAGTTTGCTGGTTCCTGAATCTTGCTTGTTTAAATTGAACGAGCAACAGTGACAGGAAGGAATGACTATTCTCTCTCATCTTCTAAAATGGCCTCTGGCAACACATTTTTTAAGTCCTACTTTCCTGTTCAGGAGAGAGGACAGCAGCACAGGGTCTCTGGTGGAGCCCAGGCATTCTGACTGGGTCTGTGATAGTCAGGCATCTTGCAGGGCGCCAGAAGTTCCCAAAAATGGCGACCATGCTTTTCCTGTTCTCCCACTCATCATTCAAGCATCACGCTACTTCACCAGGCTTTTGAAATCCCAGGAACGGCATTAATTATTCATTAGCCAACATTTATGAAACAACTGCCACATACCAGATTCTGCTCTAGGTGAAGGGCCCCAAAGATACTGTCCCTATCTTCAAGGACAGGTCTGTTGACCTCATAATCTCTTGGGGCTCCTAGAGTTCTTAGGTATCAGGTCCCCAATACCCCAGCAAGCCCATTTTGCATCTCATAGAAGTGAAGAATCTGAAATGAATGAGCATTTTAATCAGATTTCTATTTTCCAATCTACTTTTGTGGATCCAAGGGAAAGATTCAGAAGAGGGGTAGGAGTGAAAACAAACATTCCTCTGCTAATTCCTTTAACCAGCTTTGTCTATGGGCATAGAAACTTCTGGGTGGCTGTTGCCATTTTGAATTAGAGTTTATTTTGCTCTATAAGCTCAAGTCCTTCTTACATCTCAGCTCTCACACTACCAACTAAAAAAAGGAGCAGAGACCATGGCTTCTATTTATTTGAAATCTACCTATAGTATTATACACCCCGTGGGTTCTATGTATGATTTGAGAGTCACATAAATACATGTTACTGATTTCTCATTATCTTGTCCTCAGGGAATGTACAGATCAGCATAAGCAGCTCTTAGGGAGGGAGGGAGCTCTTTACTCCATAAGTGGCTCACGAAACACCAGTCCCTCACACCATTATTACTGGAGGAATAAGACAATTCCTACAAGTGAAAGTGGTTTCCTAATGAGAATTGAGCCTTCTGAATGAGAGGGGAAGAGTCTGGCTACTAAGGATGTCAATTCAGCCCTTTATGAGAGGCATGGTAAACAATTAAGTGTGAATGTCACCAGTTGGAATGGAAAGAAGGGAAGGCACACATTAAAAGTGTAGAATTAAGACAAAAGTAGTTGTTAAGAGTCTGTAGGAAAACAAACCACTTCTTCTCTGCTGTCAGACCACAGCAATCAACAGAGAAGACTTCTGTAACTTCAGAAGGTGTGACAATTTCTCCTCACCAACAAGCAAGCAATCAATTCTGCAGCAACAGACACTAGCTGGGCGTTCTCTAATTCATTCAGTCCTGACACTCTTTTTTTTTTTTTTTTGTGGTGCTGGGGATTGAACCCAGGGCCTTGTGCTTGTGGGCCAGGCACTCTACCAACTGAGCTATATCCCCAGACCCGTCCTGCCACTCTTTACCTAGAGATAGTATCAGATCTCAAGGGTTAAGAGTTCAGTCCCCAACACTACCCTTCACTCCCCTTCACATGCCAATCAGAAGCATCAGGAGTTATTACACTTGTGCTTCTGACCTGCTGGTTATAAATCAGGATTCCTGTTACTCCCTCCATAGGTTTGATTAATTTGCTGAAGTGGCTCATAGAACTTGAGGAAACATGAACACTTACTGGGTTATTATAAAGGATATTATAGAGTATATAGATGAAGAGATGCATGGGGCAAAGCATGTGCAGAAGGGTCAAGGGTCTTCCATGGCATCCCACCCTTCAGGAAGCTTCATATGTTCTGCTTTTGTGCTATCCACAAAACTCTTGGAACCTAGTCCTTTTGGGTCATCTGCAGCTGGAGTCCAATATGTAGAAGCCCCAGAACAAGAAGGATCAACAGTTCTACCCTAGTCTGAGACCAAGGCTCTGGAAACTACCTGGAGAATCACTGCCAGAGTTCGCTTTGGAAGAGTGAAGAAGTGAGAGTTTGATATCCTCAGGCGATTGAAGCAGCAATTAAGAACCTATTCATGAAGAGCTAAGTTTGCATCTGCTTCCTTGTTCTTCCAGCTTTTACACTGTCCTCTTGTGTGCTGCCCACACTTAGGGAGAGTCTCTACTTCAGTTCACTATCCCACATTCCAATCATTCCTAGACGGGCCCTAATTGACACACCAGAAGCCTCTTAATCATCAGCATCTCTTAATCCAATCAAGTTGACAATTCAAATTAACCATTATAGTGACATTATTTGCTACAGTGAAGGATAATACAATCTATTACTAAGTAATTCCACTGTTGGCCATATTTTCAGAAGAAACGTGTGCCCACACATCAAAAGACTTATACAAGGATGTTCCACAGCACACCAGGTCCATCTGAAAACAATCCATATGGCCATCAACATTTGAGTGGATAAAAACATTGTGATTTATTATGTGGAACACTATAAAGCAATAAAAATGAGTAAGTTCCAGCTCAATTCAGGGAAACAGATAAATCTCACCAATAAATGTTGAGTGAAAGAAACAGATGCAAAAAAAAAAAAATTGTATGGTTACATTCACAGAAAACAAAATGCAAAACTAAGTATTTAGGGATGCATAGTATTGGTAAAAGTTTAAGCAAAATCGAGTTAAGTGACTAATACAAAAATCAGGATAGAAGTGACCACAAGGGGGTAGGAAGGGGACTAGAAGGGTCAAAGCCCACTCTGGGGAGCCTGGCACTGTCTAATTTCTTGTCCTGAGGAGGGATTACATGGGTGATATTTCATCAAACTGTTTATATATGTGGCATGCACATTTGTATACAAATCCTACTTTAGAGTAGAAAAAATTTTAATGGAGGGAAAAGTAAAAAAATAAATTACAGAAATGTTAGTATGGGGTTTAGGTAGATAATAGCAGCGGGAAACTCTTGGCTTTATGGGTTACACACTTAACTTTTAAGAGAGATTTCAGTAAGATTGTGAGGACAGAAGCCCAATTTTAAGGGGTTAGGAAAGAAATAGGTTTTAAGGAATTAGAAACCAATAACATAAACTTGCAAAATGTTCTCTGATAAAAGGAAAGGGTAGTTTGAATGCATAGGAAATTTGAGTTGTTCTTGTTTGATTTTTAATGTTGTGAGAGATTTTACTTAAAGTCAATATGGTGAGTTTGAAAAAATTTGAAAAAAGCAAACAATAGAGAAAATGATTGATGGATAAGGCCTAAGAGTTATCAATGATAGGTGGCAGGATTGGCTATCTCAGGGAAGGGGTTACTTCCTCAGTGATGGGCATAAGGGAAGAGCTCTAGAGGAATGGAAAAGAGGGGACCAAAGAGGATAGCTGAGGGTCACAGGACCCCTGCTCAGTGACAGAAGGTGAGAGGGGCTAAAACAGCCTTGGGAACCTGAGCAAGGTCCACAAGCCATACACAGATCCCAGGGTCAGTGAGTAGCCATCTTCATCCTGTTGAAGTTGTAAACAAGAATTTGGGCTAACTCCTTCAGCAAAACTGGGGATTCTCTGACAAGGGCACAACTGGAGAATAATGGCAGTGACTGAGACTCTACCACTTATCATGGTTTGCAAATTGTGATAAGGGCAGGCATCCCAGTCAAAATATTTGCAAGAAAAGTTCAGAAAGCTGAAGAGGTCAGAAAAAATGACATTTTCATGATTTTTTTTCTCAGTAAAGTAACAGATAAGATTATTTGCTGAGCTTGGAGGGATTGAGAGTCCTAAAAAAAATGGGGAAACTGTCAAAGAGTCATTTAGAGCAATGAAAGAAGGAGCCAACCAAAGTCAGGTACAATGATGGACTGGCAACACCAAGAGCCTGGTAAAGGGTTGAGGCCATGAGTATGCTGTCACATCAGCCTGTGTGATTGCAAGATTTTATCCACAGTGCTCAACTTCTTGGAGAAAGACAAGAAAACTGCAGTACTAATCCTGTAATATATCATGATGGATGGATATAGCAGGGCTGAGGTAGTGGGTGATGGCAAGGAGCTTGAAGATGATGGGGGAAGAGGTTTAGGGGCTCACCATGGGATCTAGGATTGGAAAGAAAAGAGAAAAGAGAAACTTATGGGAAAAATGGGCCTCCATGATCAAAAAGCAAGGGCAAAGTTGGGTGGTGAGAGCTTTGGAAAGATTAAATATGTTGTCAAATGGAAGGAAATTATTAAGACAACTCTTACAATTGTTAACAGTTTCTGGGATAGGACTGGATGGCTAAAGTGGAGGAGAGGTCAAGAAAAACGAGGTCTGAGAAGTGTAGGGCTAGGTTATCAAATTAGTCTCTTAAGTGAATACTGAAACCTTCATGGGGTACTAATGAGGTTTCAGATTTTATGCAACTCGACATTCTGGCTGCCTGAACTGCAGTTTCAAGAAGGACTCTGAGGCCATTTTAAGGGTCAGATATAAAGAATGAAGGAGTTAGGATATTGGAGAAAGCTGAGTGAGGTATGACTCAGGAATTCAAAGAATGAGAGGTTATGACTAATTCAAGATGAATTGCATGCTTGCAATAGATACTAATCACCAAATTGATTTATTTTTCTAACTAGATTTTGTATATGCCTTTCCTTTTCTCTTATCAACTGGTTACCATTATGGATACAAATCTCAGTTGTATTAATTGGCTTTCCATTACTGTGACAAAATACCTGAGGTAAGCAACTTAAGAGGAGGACTTTCATTTCAGCTCATGGTTTCAGAGGTTTCAGTTCATGATTGCTTGCTCCTGTTGCCTTTGGGTCTATAGTGAGGGAGTATATGATGGCAGGGAGCACATGGAGTAGGAAAACTTCTCACCTCATGGCAGCTGGGAAACAGAGAAAGAGAAGAAGGGGCAGGTGTCAATATTCCCTTCAAGGACACGCCCCCGGTGACCTCACTTCTCTCTATTAGGCCCCATCCCCAAAGTTTCCACCACTTCCCAATAATACCACAGGTGACCAAACCTTTAACACATGAGCTTTGGGGGGATATTTAAAGATCCAAACCTTAATACCTCTTCATTTTAAAGATGACTTAAAGTCTTCCTGTGCCAATATTTTTTTGAGATCTGCTCAATTAAAGGTCACTCAGTGGGAATCTGTGTAGTAACATCCATCCACATTTAAGGAATTCCAAACTGTTCTTGAGGAACACAACTTAACCTTAGGAATGCTCTCAGGGCTTAGTAGAAGAGAAAGAAAGCAAATCGGACCCTTTATGGTAGACACACTTTTATTATCTGTGAAATTCAACTACCTATTTAGAGTGCTCTGTGCATGGAGCAGTGGGAAGATGGGCTAATACTTATGATGGCCCTATTGATGATATCATCATCACCATTTATTTTGTATTTTGATATTTTAAATTACTTTTAGATTATAAGAGAATGTAATAGTATACATAGTATAAATGTCTTTCTCAAGAAATCTTATCTCTTACCTTGTCCATTTTTCTGCTAGACAGAGTCACTGTGAGATTAAAACACCTGTCAAAGGTCACACAGTTATTAAGTGGAAGAGGCAGTAATGAAAGCCAGCTTTGTCTAACCAAAGACACTTTAATCTCTGTTTTAGTGCTTAAACATCAGTGCCTGGCACTGGTCTTCTCAGGAAGGGTGTTACAACATAGAGAAAAGATAATCAGCAAAGATCCTGTAGGCTACTTTGGGTCCATTATTCACTAGATAGAAAGATGAGGCAATGTCAAGAAAATGTAAACTCCTGTGAATAAGGAAATTTTATCAAGACAGATTGGCCTAAGTGTTATGGGGCGCAACTTAATAACAGACCATTCACCACTGAGAAGTCCAAATTTGAGAGTCTTTATTAAGCCAGCCGGTTGACTGTCTCACACAATGCCCCAAAAATGGCTATTGGGAGAATAGCCCCAACCATAGGATTGTAGAGGTTCTTATACCAAAAATCACATCAATCATAAGTGTCTGTTGCTATGATTCGAAATTACAAACTTACATCATGAAATCATCAGCAGAGGGGGAAGTGGGTCAAAATGACCCTTACCTAGCTAGGTACAAACTGAAGAATGGTTATTAGGAATCAAAAGAGAACAATTTTTCACCATATAAGAATCACCATTTTGCACTGTTAGACATGTCATGCTAAGTTACTGATGATGGATACAGAGGCGGGGTATTCCCATGGGAAAATCTCATTTCCTACATAATATGAGTCTTAGAGGACAGTGGGAAGGTGGAGTCTGTTTAGTTATTGCCCATATAGCCTGGCCTGTAACATTTCTATGGAGCCAAATCTGTCAGCCCGTCACACTAAGCTGGCTCTGTCAATGATTCTGTGAAATGACTTCAAACAGCTGACTTCCATTCTAGCCAAAGGTGGAGTAGCCTGGACAGGATTTACCACCTCACCTGAAAAAGAAAAACAAAAACAACTGGACAAAATACATGAAACAACCAAGACCATGGATATCAGCAATGAATGACAGCGAATCCTGTGATGTTCCCAGTTTACTTCCCAGAGAGAATGTCCAGGCTGTGTCACAGAGAGGCAGAATGCAAGTAGACTCCATGTTCTCTCTGCGTAAGGGGACAAAGCAGGAGTCTAGGGAGGCCACATCAGTTGGAGTTCTCAGGAGAGGTTGCAGAGAGTAGAAACTGTACACATAGGGAGTTCTAGAGTCTTCAGAAGACTCCCCTCCACACCGATAAGTACATGTAGGAGACAAAACTACCTGAGACCCATAAATGAATCAAATGCAAGGATTTGAGGGAACATAGCTGGTTCCCACTATGGTCCCACTACCACAGTGGGAAGGTTCATTGTTTACTGTTCATCTGTTAGAATATTGAAAAGTTCTTTGCCTTAAAGGAGAAGTAGAATTAGCTCTAGAATAAATGCAGCTTTAGTCCTACCCAGAAAACCTTGAAATCAAGAGCCTGAAGAATCACACTGTTTTTGGAAAACTTAATTGTGTGCCAGAATAAGCCTCATGAATGTTATTGTTTCATAAGATTTAAGTGTGCCTCTCCAAAGTTCACGTGTTGGAGCGCAGTCCCCAGTGTGGCAATGTGGGAGCTGATGGAAACTAAGGGGTGGAGCCTAGTGGGAGGTGCTTAGGTCATCCAGGCATTGCTATCTCCAGTGAGAGCACATTGTTACAAACCTTGAGCTTGGTCCCACCTGTCTCTTCCTGGTTTCCTCTGTTGAGATGTGATGGCTTGCTTCTGTTTGTGCTCCCACCTTTCCTATTTGCATGATGTGGTGCAGCTGAGAAGCCCCTCAGCAGAACTGAATGTCATGTTTTGGATATGAGGTGTCTCCCAGAAAAAACTCATGTTTGAGACAATGCAAGAATGTTCAGAGGTGAAATGATTAGATCACAGCCTAACTGGTGGATTAATTCACTGATATGGATTTACTGGGCGGTAACTACAGGATAGTAGGGTGTGACTGGGGGAAGTAGTCACTGAGGGTGTGCCTTTGGGGTTCTGTTTTGTACCTGGTGAATGTAGCTCTGTCTCTGCTTCCTTCTTGTCATGTCCTGAGCTACCTCCTTCCACCATGTTCTGCCTCATCTCAGGCACAGAGCAATGGAGTTGGCAGGCTGTGGACTGAACCTCTGAAACCATGAACCAAAACAAACTTTTCTTACTCTACATTTTTCTTGTCAGTTCTTTCAGTCACAGCAACAAAAAGCTAACTAAAACACCAAGTCAATGCCAATGCCTTTTATTCAAACCTCTAAAACAGTGAACTATATAAGCCTCTTATCTTCATAAGTAGCCTGCCTCAGGTATTTCATTATAGTGAAAAAAAAACAAAAAAAAACTGGTCAATACAAAAGCAATATAAAATCGCCCAGATCGCCATAAGATGAAATTTCCAGTGTCTAACATCCAATAAAATATTATCCAGCGTACCCTTCCTCAATTCATATGATCAGTTTGGGTTCAAATGTTCCATATTATTCCCAACTGCATCATAGATGGCAGGTGTTAAATGTGTCTTTCACTCATTTTCTCTGAGTTCTCAGCAACTTCCACCTGGCTTTTAAAGCTGTGGTTCTGCCACTAGAGACCACCAGGTCTTAATTGCTCTCCCCCCAACACACCCCCACTAAAGTGTCTGAAACCACCATTTAGAGGAGATGCAAAAATTTCATTTACTCAGAGCTGCTCCTTTGGGGATGAATAATAACATTTTCTGACAATTTCTTGATACTTTGATGCCACTCAATATGAAGAAAAAAAAGCAAACAGTAGGTTTGATAAATAATGTAGCAGTTTGATGATGGGAAGATGTGCATTATCAGGGCCTTTCTGAGGAAATATCCTCAAAGACACACAAAGAAGCTCAGGGTTTAAAGGCATAACATAGGGAAAGTTAAAAATGTGACTCAGTCAGGTAAATAGGGCCAAAAATATAAGATTCAAAACACATGGTCTAAAAATATCCACATCTTCACATGAAGCCTGCTCTTCTTATGCAATTAAGCTATGTACTTTAGATACTTTTCAGAGAGAATCTGATTTCATCCTTAGAGAAAAGCTATTTAGTTATAAGATCTATGCTTTATAATATCTCAGACTCCCTACTAAAAAGACTTGGGCAGTCATAATTCATCAAAAACAAAATCAGCATTGAAAAGATTTTAAAATGGGGTGAACTACAATAACATCCCCCTTTCCAGAGGCAGGTCTTCCAGGCTGGGGATGAATCATAGGATTTACCTAGAAACCCTTGGAATCCTTGGGGTGTCCTCTAAGGTAACCTAAGGGGCAAGTATTCAAGGGTCCACCATATTTCTCCCATGTGCTGGACTCTATTATGTGCAAAAGCTCAGAATAAAATGAAGTGAAGACCTGCTCCCTGGCTTGATGATAATCTTATTCAGGTGGTTTTGGTCTGGCTTCCTCTGATACTTTACCATGTTACCTAATGGTTAAAAAGTCCCTATTTTATAGTCAGTGCATATTTCTGTTTGTATCCAGAGAAGGCAGAACTGTGAGGGAAGAGAAACATAGCTGTCTCCCTCCTCCTCCCTTCCCCCTCCCCTCCCCCTCCCCTCCCCCTCCCCCTCCTCCTCCTCCTCCTCCTCCTCCTTTTTGAATGTCCTTCCCTCTGCTTTCTGATGAGGGCTGTGGTGGTGGGGAGAGCTCCCAGCATTTGAAGCACTAACTGTACATGGTCCCATTCTGCCCAGCTTCTCCTCTAAGGACTAATCTTCATTCTGCCTCCTCATAACCGCACCTTGCCCCTTGCCTTGTGTTTATTCTTAGAACTCAAAGACCCTTTGGGTATATTTTGACTCTTTTCTTCTGGTCCAAGCTCAGCTCTTCCCTCCGTCATGATGAACTCAGAAGGATGTCTATCACCTGTGAGGACAGACATGCTTCTTGGGCAAGCCCCAGGATATGTTGTTGGGTATGACCCTGGCAATGAGTTGGGCTTCCTTGGCAGCTTCGAGATCCTTCCTGTGAACTGTACATGACCCTTCTTTTCACTTAGTCAGCTCCATTCTTCAGATACTGCCTCCCAGATAAATTTGGGGGTTAGATGGTATTATGGAATGCCACTGTATGTGCCACTGCCTCCAGGAATGTCTGCCTGGATGTCCCATAGGCACCTGATAATCAGTAAGTCCTAAATGGAATCCATTTCCCCCCGAGCCGCATACACATACCCACCTGTCCCCCACACTGCCAATAGGACCACCATCTATCCAGTTTTCATATATTATCTCATTCAATCCTCACATCCATCCATGAACTAGAAATTACCACTCCTACTTAACGGATGAAGAAACTGAGGCCTAGAAAGCTGAGAGTAAATTTATATATTGCATTCCTCACTTCCAGTGCCTCTAATTTAGGGGTAAATTCTTTACAAAGGTAATCAGATTGAATTAGGTGGGCCCTAATCTGGTGACATTATAACAAGGGAGAATTTGAACACAGACACACAGAAAGAAGACAATGTGAAGAGACACAGGGAGAAGATGGCCATCTATAGGTCAAAAGGAAGGGCCCTCGCAGTCCTCAAAAGGAACCAGCACTGCTGAGACCTTGATATTCCACTTCTAGCCTCCAGAACTGTGAGAAGATATACATGGGCTGTTCAAGACATCTCATCTGTGGAACTGAATTATAGAAGCCCAAGCAGACCATTACTCTCAGCTTTCTAGGCCTCAGATTCTTCATCTGTTAAGTAGGAGTGGTAATTTCTAGCTCATGGATGGATGTGAGGATCGAATGAGATAATATATGAAAACTGGATAGATGGTGGTCCTGCTCACAGTGTGGGAGACTGGTGAGGTATGTGTATGCAGCCAGGGGGAAATGGATTCCGTTTAGGAGTTACTGATTATCAGGTGCCTATGGGACATCCAGGCAGACATTCTTGGAGGCAGTGGCACATACAGTGCTGGATAAGTGTTAAACAAGTGTTCATTAAATTCCTTTGTTTTCCCTGTTCCCAGATTTCCCTCTCCCTCGTTTTCATGCATGTAACCCAAGGGCTCTGGCATTCTTCACCAGCCTTTCCACCTCCACTCCACTCCCCCTGACTCCTCATAACCTGAGAGCACAAATAACAAAATCTCTCTCTCTCTCTCTCTCTCTCTCTCTCTCTCTCTCTCTTTCTCTCTGTCACTCACTCTCTCTCACTCTGGTGCTCTCTCTGCCTCTGTTAGCTGGGGAATCATTTGCCTTATAAAAAATGTAAGTAATAAAAATGCTCGCAGTGTGTGGAAGATGAATGGAGGGCTTGAGTGGAGTACGGCTTCCCTCATGATACAAAGACAAGTCTGGGGCAATGGATGATTTATGAGGTTTTGGGTAGTATTTACTGTAAGGAGTTTGGGGAGGCAAACCAACTCATTTATAAATATGAACTACTTCCTTCAAACATTTTATGTGGAAAAATGTAAATAGAAATGCCACGGGCATGGATTCTGGGTACTTTGGTTGATTTTGGGCTTCAGAGAAGTGAACTAGAGTGCATTAAATGATTCCTCTGGGAAAATAAAACATACTGTGGATGCCTTGAAATAAGGGAAGCTCTTGCCGGTCGCAGTGGCGCACGCCTGTAATCCCAGCACTTGGGAGGCCGAGGCAGGAGAATCGCGAATTCAAAGCCAGCCTCAGCAACTTAGTGAGGCCCTAAGCAACTCAGTGAGACCCTGTCTCTAAATAAAATACAAAATAGGGCTGGGGATGTGGCTCAGTGGTCGAGTGCCCCTGGGTTCAATCCCCAGTACCAAAAAAAAAAAAAGAAGAGAGAAAAGAAAAGGAAGAAGGGAAGCTCTATCCTAAGTTTGGTTGTGTGTATGTGTGTGTGTGTATGTGTGTGTGTGCACCCGCACGCATATCTGCCCTCATGCATTTGTTTGTGTGTTTGGATATAAGAGTGAACTGAGGAGAGGAAGAGATCTAATATTTGCCTCTATGTACAAGTCTTTGTTTTATATCAAGCTGAAATAAGAAAGAACAAAGCTTCTTTGGTTACCTGTGGTTTTCTAATCTCCACAGGTGATAGAGCTACCAAATGGCCAGAAAGAAGAAACAATGAAGTTTTACAGGAAAAAGCCTAGACTAGATTTTCAAACCTGACCCATTCATTGATATATTGCTTTTCAAAAATTACAAACCATAACATTTTTAAAACTGGAAAGGGGCATCAACGTCTCTGGTCCTGCTTTCTCATTTCCAAGACAAGTATGGGAGGAATAGAGAAGTCAAGTGATCTGTCCAAATGGCCACTGGGAAAGAAGTAGAACAATCCATGTGCATCTGGGCAGGATTCATTCTTCAAGGCCACCAACCATGTGATCCATATGAGAGTCCAGGTTATAGGTAACAGGTTTTTGAAAGAACAGCACTCCCATGTGACTTTTTAATTTATGAGATTGAAGCGTACTTGGCAGCAAGCAGCTCATCTGCTGCTGAGACAGATCCCCTGGTAGCACATAAAGCACCTTCATGACAAAGAAGGAAAAGATGCCACCTCCAGGCACACGATGCAGGAGAGAGAATTGACTTTGGATTAAACAGGGAAATCTCCCTTCACCACTGTACTGAGGTACAGTTGTCTAAAGGGCATGGTTTGGAAACTGAGTGAAGGCTGTATTTTAGCTCCCATTGGCCCCTTGGCTGAGAGCCCTTCGGTAGAGCTGTTTCTGACAGATCTTTGAGATCTGTATCCTAAATGTGGTTGAGGGTACAGGAGAGAGTTTGGGTAGCTGGATGAGACTGGACTTCTCAAGCTGCTCCCCCACCTCTTCCTGTCTCTCCTCTTTTATTTATTCTTTCTCTTTTCACTGCAGGCTAAGGTAGCTTGTGTGGTCCCATTCAGGGCACCACCATGTTGTTTCAGAATAACACACTGAGATTTATGTGCTTGTAAAATGTGCTTGTATAATGCTTGCAAAGCATTAGCTGAAAAGAAATCACACCAAGATCTACCTTTCCTCTCCAAGGAGATTACTTCCTTCAAAGTAATCATTTCTTTGATACTTACAAAACATGTCCATACTGCAAAGTTATTGATAGCTTTCTGTCTTTTCGTGGTCAATACATTTTCAGTAAAGCCTAGCAGTCACACTTTCAGGTCCTAAGTACATGTTTTAGTCCATCTGCTTCCACAGTCTATTTTTCATAGCTGTTCAACCTCTCTCCCTAGCTGTCTGGTTTTTTTTTTGTTTGGGGTTGCCAAATGAGAACACAAATGGGAAAAAGAGAGGAATCCTTTCTATGATCCCTTCGGATCTAGAATTAGGCAATGAGAGCCATGGTAACACATAAACAGAGGGAAGACCTAATAAGAGCCCCTGTTCTGTCACTTCTTGGACAAGTGGTCTTGGGCATGTCCCTTTACTCTGCTTTGTCATGATTTTCCTATTTGCAAAATGGGAGTAAAAATAAAGTCTAAACTTTTCAAGTGAAATAATATTTGTAAAAATACCATAACTTCCAAGCATAACACAAATGTTTATCATATTTTGTTGTTTGTGGCTGATTAGAGATGGCCACATATCTTGCCAGTTAAGAGTTGGTTCCTACTTCCTCTCCCACATAAACCCCGGACTGATCTGTGACTTGCTTTGATCTCAGGAAACAAGTAAGATGAATCATAATATAGAAGAGGGAGGCCTGGACCTTGGGGTCAGAGTGATGGGAAGCCCCTTCTCTCAGTCACTATGATTACAGCTCAACTTTGCCCCAATCGTCAATGACCACTTGGGGCTTGCAAAGCTGAGACCACAGAGGTGAAATGCAGGAAGTGGCCTTGGGAAGGGGCTGAGAAGACACTAGAAAGAAAAATGATTTTCACACTCACCTAGACTTAAGTTGGGTAAAGGAGGATGGATGATTCATGTGCTCTCCTTTAAGGGGGAGATGGTTTCATCGAGAGAGGAGGAAGAAATGAAGACGTGAAGACTGGTTGGAGAGAGTTGCTACAGAGGCTGAGAGATGTAGAGGAAGCACTGGGATTTTGGAGTCAGACAAAGCAAGACTTGGTGCTGCCTCTAATGTCCACTCACTGTGAGACTGCAAGTTCAAGCTCTAGAACAATGATTGCTATAAAGGACTAGAGGGGAACAGGACCAGAAGCAGGAGGACGTTAATGGAGCCACCAGTGTCCCCCAAAGCCATTCTCCCTCCTTTTAGCACAGGCTTGTTCTGTATTTCCCAGACTCCCTTGCAGTTAAGTGTGGCCAAGTGGCTGTGTTTCTAAGAGCCGGTGATGTGTGCCACTAGCAGACATGGCCCGTAAAGGATCCTTTTGCATGTTTTCCCATTCTCATTTTCCTTTCCTGCTGATTGAAATGTCAGTGTCCCTGGAAGCTTTGGAAACCAACCATCGAGCACAGAAAAGCTTCCATCAGTCAGAGTATGAAAGACTGAGTTAGAGAGAACTGCCTCATCCTCCCTGTAGCAAGAAATAAATTTTTATTGTATTAAGTCATTGTAATTTGGGGGTCCATGTGCTCCCTTGAGCAAATGCAATTCACTTAGAAGATTGTTGCATGGCCCAGGAAAGATATGAGTGGTTGTTCTAGGGATGTGGCCAAAGGGGAAAGAATAGAAAAGGGAAACTGGCTTACCTGCCCCAGGAGATATTCTTATACTCCTCAGAGGTATGGAGTGGAGGTAAAGGAGGGCCTTGCAGTTGAATGAAACCTCCCCTGTCTAGAGATAATAAGTAGCAGGACCCCTCCCAACCCCCAAGCAAGGAGTCAAACAGATAAACAGAGTTGTTGGTGGAGGTATCAGTAAGGAAGAGTTGTAGTCATGGCAACAGACTTCCAGCAAGGCCACTAAGAAGCTGGGAGCACAGTGACCTGACAGGGACAAAAGCAACAGGAAAACATCTATGCAGAGTCTAGGGAAGACTGGGGAGGGCTGAGGTGGGACCCTGGGGTTAGCTGGAGAGTAGGTTGTGTATCTCTTTGCCTGGCTCTCCCTGCCCACCAGCTCTGGAGGACTTTGAAGCCATCTGGGAGTCAGGATCTGCCTGGGTCTCTTCCTCTTCACTTTTTGGTCCTCCCTGCTGTTCCCTGGGCAGGGTAGAGTCCAGGCTTCCACACTGACAATCATTCTGGAGATGACAAGCACTTACTAATAATCCTTTGAAGAATGTGTGCGGAGTGTGGATTGTAGTAACACGGTCATTGGGAGGATAACTGATGGTTAGGGTGGATCTCAAAAGCAATTGCTTTGAGCCCTTGCTGATCCTACATTTTTCTATACACCTCCTCCCACCCCAGACTAATCTCTCAGATCTTTTACTGAGTGGTTAAAAAATCTATGTGCTCTTGATCCTCTTACTCAATCTATTTTGTTGTACTATTAGAGTCTCTATTCCCACTTGCAGCTTTAATTTTCCTGATTTCAATGCAGCAATCCCTGAAAAAACCTCACTGAATATATATGTATATATGTACATATGTGTGTATATACATATATATACACATATACATATATTTATATATATACACATATATATAAATCCATATGTATAAAATTCCATATATATATAATTCCATATATGTATGTATGTATGTATGTATATATACATATATATGGGGATTTAGAGCCAAATGGAGTTGAATGGATGCCGTACAGAGGATCAATATTACTTCTGCAGAGTATCCTTTTTATGTACTGGTAAATACATGGCATTTATTAAAGGATACTTTTTTTAAATACAAAATCATGACTTTCAAGAACATAAAATGATCATGTGTTAAAAATTTTATTTGACTCATTAATTGAGGGAACCAGCCAAATGTTGGAACCTGCTTAAATGAGAAGACAAAGAAGCACAAATGTATACAGTCAACCTTTGTCTATTAGGGTTCCACATCCATGGATTCAACTAATCAGACTGAAAATGTTTGGAAAAAATATTTCATGTGTACTGAACATGTACAGACTTTTTCTTGTCATTATTTTCTAAATAATACAGCATAACAACTCTTTACATAGCATTTACATTGCATTAGGTGTCATAAGTAATCTAGGAATGATTTAAGGTATATGGGAGGGTGCACAGTATATGAAATTACTGCCCCATTTTACGTAAGAGACTAGCATCCTGGAACCAGTCTCCTAAGGATGAGGGACAAGTGTACTCTGAATTTTTATGAAGTAAAATGAAATTACAAATGGATACAAAACCAATTTTTTCTTGGAGTGAGTAAGTTGTCCTTCCCTAGAAAGTAAATCATTTGCTGGTCTAAAAGTCAGGTATTTGGTGTTTCTATCAGTTATCTATAATTCATACAGTTCAAAGTCTTCCATGGTATTCAGATGAGACAATCCAGGAGTGTGTGCTTCTTCCCTCCTCCCTCCCTCCCTCCCCACCTCCTTCTTCCTTTCTTTCTTTGTTTCTTTTTCTTTCTTTCTTTCTTTCTTTCTTTCTTTCTTTCTTTCTTTCTTTCTTTCTTTCTTTCTTCTTTCTTTCTCTCTTTCTTTTTCTTTCTCTCTCTCCTTCCTTCCTTCCTTTCTTCCTTCCTTCCTTCCTTTTCTGAACTGGGGATCAAACCCAGGGTATTGCCCTTGCTAGGAAAGTACTCTACCACTGAATTACATCCATATCATTTTCAAAAAGGCACAGTTTTCTACTGAAGCATAATTTTTTTCTTAGACATATAAACCAAACACTTCTGGCCAGGGGAATGACTTATGTCTTTGGGTGGCTTGGGCAAGCTCAGAAAAAGTAGATTATAATGAACGTCTTAAGTGTATAACAATGTAGGTTGAATTAATACCAATTTATCTTCAACAGTATTCCTAACTCTGTTCCTAATCAGTCCCATTCTTTTTTAGTTGTTATGATCACAAGTTACATTTTTATATATTGTGTTAAGAAGAGAACTTGGGTCTAATTGCCATTTACTTTGCAGTTGGCCACACAACTAACCCAACTTGACCTTAAACCTAAATCTAATTTTCATGGAAGGCATAAAATTGCCTCTCATGCTAAATTTAGAAACCAAGACTGGATATGGCAGTTGTAGAAAGAATCAGACGATCTGCCATCTCGTTCCAGCTTTCTGGCTAGAGAAGTCTGTTGTCTCTGAGTTCCATTTTCTTGTCTGAAACTGGTCTCAACTGTTCCATCTTGTTCTCAGTTCCTATGAGTCTACTTCCTGTCAATGGACATTTGACTTTATATTATTCTGAAAGCTAATGTTATATGTCAACTTGGCAAATCCATATTTGACCAATATTCAGTCAAATATTCTGAATGTTTCTGTAAAGATAGTTTTTGGACAAGATTAATACTTAAATTGATAGATTT
The DNA here is from genome assembly GCA_020662805.1 of Glaucomys volans. Classification (NCBI taxonomy): domain Eukaryota; kingdom Metazoa; phylum Chordata; class Mammalia; order Rodentia; family Sciuridae; genus Glaucomys; species Glaucomys volans. The sequence goes on along the minus strand of JAJEJO010048844.1, from coordinate 62,642 downwards.
TGAGTAAAGCAAATTACCTTCTATGAAGTGGGTGCTCTCAACCAATCAGTTGAAAGCCTTAATAGAACAAGGACTGACCTCTCCTGAGCAAGAAAGAGGTTCTATCAGCAGAAGATCTTTAGATTTGAATTGCAAGTCTTCCCCAAGTCTCCAGCCTGGTAGACCATTCTGTCAGATTTTAGATACCTCAGGCCTTCACAATAATATGAACCAGTTCTTAAAAATAGATTTTTCTATATATACATACACATATGCTATTTATTCTATTTCCCTGGAGCACCCTAACTAATAAGATTACTATGTGAGAAAAGGGGACAGGGTTGTTGAAATAGATTTCTCTAGATGCCTCTGAAATCTGGTAAAACCTATGATTTTCCACCCATGCTCTGGACAGAACAAAGTTTTGCATATGATGTCTGCTTATTCAAAGAAACTTCCAGACTTTTTTCATAAAGAACAGCACATTTATTGAGTAGGAAGAGGAAATGGGTACTGTTGAAAGTGAGAGATATTTTGATCAAATACCTTTCAAAATTTGACAATTGACTGAAGTCGGCCGCTGTCAAATAACTGAGGGAGAGGGCCGTGGACAGTGCCTTCCCCAGGAAGTCTGGCTTTCCCAGGAACTAAAGACACAGGAATATTGTCCTTGATTTTTCAATATCACATCTATATGAGGCAGGATGAAGCCATTACATTTGAAAATACTCATTGACTTGTGGATTTATTAAGGCCCAAGGGTAAACAGATGGGATGAGGATGAGACAGCTGGCTGGGAACCAAGTGGCCCATTCCATACTGGGAAACAGCAAGATTGTTTGGGTAATAACACCAAGTGTCTACTGTGTGATCCACTGTAGAACAGTAGATCCATTATGCTCCATTATGGATCAGTGATTTATCTATTATGGACCAAGAAATCTTACAACACTGTGGGGTCTCTCTGTTGTCTGTGTTTTCTTTTTTATTTCATTGCTGTTTGTTTGCTTCCCCAGTACTGGGAATTGAACCCAGAGGTACTTCGCCACTGAGCTCCATCCTCAGACCTCTCTTTTATTTTTTATGTTGATGCAGGGTCTCACTAAGTTATTGTAGTTGGCTTTGAACTTGTGATTCTCCCGCCTCAGCCTTCTGAGGTACTGGGATGACAGGTGTACCACTGCACCCAACCAAACACTGTTTCCTAAAGTATAAAATATACCACTATGATATTGAGTGCAAACAGGGTGCAAAATTCTGTTTACACATTAGTGCTGACATAGTATCTTCACACCCATTCCTGTTTCTTTTATTTCTCTCTCTCTCTCTCTCTTTTTTTTAACTAATAAGAAATTTGAAGGTGAAGCCAAGTGATTTGCCCAAGGCCATAGAACTAGTTAGGGGCAGCGAACACCATCTAACCATCTGAATTCTCTAGCTATAAGGCTCCTTCAATTTTTGCCATATCATAGCCTCACTCCTGTGGCCCGCACTCTCTCCGCTGCCTCTCCTGTTGAAAGCCCTGGGCAGCTGCTTCACACAGGATGTCAAATGTGAGAAGATAATGCTGCAGGGAAAAAGGAAAAGAATCCCCACTTCTCAACTCAGTAATCATTGGCAATGGAAGAATGTTGCTATGAGAACATAGTCTCAAAGATGCTTTCCTGGGACGATGGGGATCTCTCATTTTCTCTCTCTCTCTCTCTCTCTCTCTCTCTCTCACACACACACACACACACACACACACACACACACGCAGTGACTATACTGTGAACCTACAGGATCATCCTTGATTTTTTACATCTGAAAAAAAGGAGTCCCAAAAGATCCCTCTTCGGTGGTTTGCCATATATGCCTGCTATAGAAAAGACTTAAAATTTCATATTAAAGTAAGCTAGATGGTGCATATGTAGGGTTTCAGTCATTCAATAGATTTTATTAAACATATGTCATGGCCAAGACTGACCTCAAGACATTGGAGAGAGGCTCCATGATAATAGAATTCCTGGTTTTAGGAGTTTTTATTCATTTTCTTATGAAGAATTTACCAAGGACGTTACCAAGTGTTCCAAAGAAGATTGAGAGTAGAGCTGCATGGATGTACAATCAGTCTGCCTGCCCCAATAGCCCCAAGAGAGGTGTATTTAATTTTAACCGGGGAATTGAAAAGGCTTTGTAAAGTAGATGGAACTTGAGCTGAATCTTGCAGGCTGAGAGCAACTTCAGTTGGCAGAAAATGGAATGAATTCATTTCCAGCTTAGAAAACAGATGTGGAAGTGTGGGACCTTGATGTGTTTAGGAGTGAAAAGACTAGTGGACATGGCCAGAGCTCAGACAAGGGATGGCAGGAGATGAAGCTGGACATGCTCTGGGTTTTGAATGCCAGGATAGAGTTTGTGATTTTATGATTCTTAGCTCGTCACCACTCCTTCAGAGAGGACAATTGTGCATCTTCAGTCATCACCATGGAATTTTCAATGCTTTTTGTAGGAGGACTATCCATTTCTGTCCCTTTGACATTGGGCTTGGTCCTGTGACTTGCTGTAGCCATAAAATGTGTACAGACGTTACATATCTGAGCAGAAGCCATAAGATGATTCCTCATTTCCAGCAGCTCTCTTGCATTTTACTCTCTGCCAACAGAATGGCTTATCCTGTAAACGAGCTGCTCCTTCAACTGAGTTATGGGAAGAACATGACCCAGGGAGCAGACCCACAGTTGAATACACAAAGACCCATAACTAACATGTAATATGAATAAGAAACAAACCCTTATTATTATAAGTCATTGACATTTTAAGGTTATTTGTTGCCACGGATAGCTGACTAATTAACTTTTTTTTACTTTATTATGAAAGGCAATGGATTTTGTAAAAGATGACAAAAATTTGCCCTCCTCCCCTCTCTGGCAATTGCATGAATTTCAGTGGTGAACAAAATCTAATTTTAATTTCTGACTCAATTCATACTAAATTGCTCTTTCCATATCAGAGACATTCTGGGAAAATAGAATAATAATCATCTAAATATTCACTCTTTGTAGCCACTGGATGAGGTTCACCTGGAATCCATGTAAATCCGATAAATAGCACTGTGGGCGTCCAGCACTTTGTAGCTGATGGCAACAGAAACATCACTTCCTTCCAAATTGTTGAGGATATCGCCAACTTGCCAGATAGAAATAAAGATTTCAAACTTAAACTTGAAGCTTTATTTTCCAGGGATGGAATATTCCATTCAGGCTTAGCAAAGAAATAAAGGAACAGATGTTTCATGCTGAGAGGACCATGGGGAAATGGCTTGGTGAATGCTGGCCACAAGCTGAAAGTTTATGCGACTGCCAGTGTAAGTTCAAAGAGGTTTAACCTTCATGAGGTTAATGAGAAAAAAATTTGCAAATACATTTCATTACTTTCATTTCTCATGTATTACTTAGCTGAGCACCAACAAAGGTCATCCCTCATCATGTAGTATAGGAAGGAGTGTGATAGGTGGAGGATGCTCAGGCCTAATTAATACAAGTTGTTTTAGTCAACTTTTCATCACTGTGACAAAATACCTGAGATAATCAACATATAAAGAGGAAAGGTTTATTTTGGCTCACAGTTTTGGAGATTTTAGTCTATGACCAATAGGCTCCATTGTCCTTGAGACTATGACAGCACAGCCCTTCATAGTGGAAGCATGTGGCAAAGGAGGCCATTGACCTGTAGCAGGGAGTGAGTCATGAAGAATCTATGAGGTGAAATTTCAGAGTAAAGGGTCTGACCAGTGCTTAGACCCAGAAGCAGGGACTAGACTGGTGTGTTCTGGGAAGGACACCATTGTGGCTGAACAGAGTGAGTCAAAAAGGCAGGTAGGAGATGAGGTCAGAAAGGTAGGTTCTGGCAGGTGATGACAAGGACTTTAACTTTTGCTCTGAGTTGGGAAACCATGGAGGGTTTTGAGCAGAAATTACATTGTTCTATTTTGATTTTTTAAAAGTTTTACTTCATGTGCTGTGTTGAAAATAGGCTTCAGAGGAATGGGGACAGAAGGAAGACAAAGCTGAAGGGCTTTGCAATAAGAAGTGAGAGATGATGGCAGATCGTCAAGATGGTGGTAAGGGTGGGTACACGTTGAAGAAAGACTGAAAAAGCTTCTCTGATAGGTGGAGAGTGTGGTGTGAGGGAAAGAGAGGAGCTGAGGCTATGCCAAGGTTTTTATTCTGAACAACTGGGAGGAGGGGGAGATTATGAGAGGAGGATTTTTTTTTTTTAATAGGGAGAGAATTCTGTGCCCATTTTGTCACCTGTTGAATTTGAGATGTCTATTAGATGTAAAAGTAGAGATCCAGTTGTACGTGCAAACCTGGAGGGAATGTGGGATTTAAATGCAAGTAGGTGAAACGTAAAGCTGGGAAACTGGCGAGGTCACTGGAGGAGTGTCTCCTGGGGCCCTGCAGTGTGCAGTCTTGGGAAGGCAAGGAGGCTCCAGTGAAGGAGACTGAGAAGCAACCAGGGAGGAGAGCCAGAGTGATCCTGCAAACCAAGCAAAGAAGACACCTAGAAAAAGTAAGATGCCGCCCATAAGCTGAATAAGACCAAGACTGGGAACTGGCCATTGGATTTGGTAATGTGGCTGTCACTGGCGAAAGTGATAAAAGCATTTTGTGGGGAGCAGTTTTGAGGAGGACAGCCTGACTGGAGCATACCTTTAAAAGACCATAGTCTTTAAAGGGCAACCTGCGATCAGGTCCCCTCTGGTCCCTGCGAGGGTTCTGTTTCTAGTCTTCCCATTTGAATAAACCCTCCTTTCACTCTTGGGAAAAAAAAAAAAAAAGAATATATGAGGAAAGAGAAACTTTAAGTATTGGTTTTGAAGGCTTGTTCAAGGGGATTTGCTGTAAAGGGAAGCAATAGCTAGAGGAAAGAGCGTGGTCTAGGGAGGTTTTGCTTTATTGTAAGGTGAGTGGTGATTCAGCATATCCATCTGATCTTAGGAAGAACTCAAGAGAAAGAGAAAATTCTAGGAAAACGTTAGTGGATAGACAAGAAGAGACGGGATCAAGAGGAGTGTTTGATTTTAGATAGGAATCCAATTAGATCATTCGCAGCAATAAGAAGGCAGGGCATAGGCGTACAGACACGTTCAGTCAGGAGGAGTGGGAGTCGGAAGAATAGAACAGAATAGGGAGGTCCCCCCACCACAACCCTGTGCAACAGAAAGTGGTGGAAGGATGGAGGAGCTGCTGGGGGTTTGAAGAGGAAGAAAACATGCATGGAGGGTTTAGGGAAGGAGGTCGAATGGATCAGGGCACTAAAGAAGGATTGCCCGCAGCTCTGTGGGCCCACTGAAGGTGAAGGTCATGAGTTTAAAATGAGACTTGTCAACGTGATTGTGGAAATTTTCTCCAATGGCAATCAGCTGCCAGGGTGGTGGCTCTGAATAGAAGGGAGCTAGATTTCAGTACAGTTTTACCAGACAGGTAAGATTAGGAAAAAGGAATTCACATTCTTGAACTTGAGTGTGAGGACAAGTGTGTATATATATATTACACACACACACACACACACACACACACACACGTTTGTTAATTAGAATACTAGGGCTCCAAACTCAGGGCTTCACGCATTCTGAGCAAGGGCTCCACCACTGAGCTATACCCCCAACCCCAAGTAATTTTTAGTGGTGGGTTATAGAATGTTAGCTGTTAGGGAGGGAAGTAAAGGGAGGGGCAGGTCCTGGAGAGGGTGAAGAATTGTTGGAGCTGGAGTACTAGAGGGCATAGTTGGAAAGGTCGGAGGAGGAAGCATGGGTGTGGGTGCGTGAACTGGCCAGGCCTAAGACATGACTGGAGTCAGTGACAGAGGAGAGACAGAGGATGAGATCATTAGCCATCATTCCCTGTGCCTTCTGTCCCCATGAACACTTCAGGTGCCATGAGCTCAGAAAGGGCTTCATCAACATTTATGTATTTGCATTGAAAAAAAAAAACCCATTGAGGAATTAAAACAAAAACAGCATCAAGACTCAGATTTTCTATATAAGCTACTGTTTTTACATAGACATCCCCCTGTTCAAAAAAAGAAAATTATTGTCAAGACATTGGGATTGACTAAACGGGATCATTGCCTTTAGAGGGATTAAAGTAATGGCTCTGATTATTCAAAATGAACCATAGTATTCCATGACAGGAGATTATTTGTAACTTGTGAAAGTGTGAACTTAGGCTCCATGGTTTTGAGCCTTAGCTGATGAGAAAGACCTACTTAGCATCTATAGCTACTTAGCATCTATAGCTCAGTGTGGTCCTGTTGTTTTATAGCTATTTTCAGATCTGCAGACACTGTCTAAAGGAAGAAAATGGATTATATGCAAAAATTGTCTAAGAACCAAAGTCATGCTTCCATTAAGGAATCCATAGAGCCTCCACATGGAAACCTCAAAAATATAAAAACAACCCAATTTTAAATGGGCTTACTGCTTTGATCTATATTTCAGCAGGTTGCTAAATATTTAAGCCAAAAAGTAGCAAGCATGGGGTTGGGGGTTGTCTTCAGCTCAAACTAGCCCTAGTGGCAAACTCAGGGAAACCTAACAGAAACAACCTTTTGGGATGTGGGGGCAGGAAGGTTCAGGAGATGGAAAAATGAAAATAAATCAAGATTTTAAAAGTAAATAAATAAAACTTTGTCAGATAAAATATATTGCCTTACCTCACAGTGGAGGGATAATTGGAGGCTGAGGCTTATAGTAATCAATCAAATCTGACCACACAGGGCAGCTTTGGCAAGGAAGAGAAATAGGGGAAGCAGTTCACACTTTGCAAGATCCTGCTTCCTCTGCACTCACCCTGTCCAGAGAGACCAGGTCTTCAGGGGGACTGAGCATAACATTGACTCCCACCCTGAAGCCCGTGTTGTCCTCTGTAGTCCACAATCTTTGCTGCCTGAGCTCTCACAGCTATGCAATAAGAATCAGTGACTCATTTTAAGGATGTGAACCGAGGCTCTGAGGGGCCAGATGATCTGCTCAAGGACCTCCAGCTTGACTCTACCTTCCAGTCACTCAAACCATGTCTTCTTGGTCCAGACTGCCTTTCCCTCACTATAGCCAGCCCTGTTCTCGTGAGAGTCTAACCAGAGGGGCGTCAGTCCTGGCTTATTGATGCTACACTTTAATCCAAATTACCATTTGGGAGGGAAGAACATCCCAGCAGCAGGTGCTCAGTCTTGCCTTTGAGAAGATTCTTTTCTCATTAGTTTTATGTCTGTTTCTACCCTTTTTATTTCCACTGCCCTCTGTTACCTCACCCTGGGGTACTGATGTCATCTGAATATTCTGCCATTTATACCTCTTTCTTCCAAACCAGTTTTTGAATTGATGAAGATTAATATTCCTAAAATGCCAGTTTCACAGCTGATTTCAAGACATTTGCTGGCTATTGTTTTCAGGATTAGGTACAAATTCTTTACCTTGGCATTCAAGGCCACAGTTTGATCCCTAACTACTTTGCAATCTTAAATGCACCCTTCTGTCCATTGTCTTCCCAAAGTAAGAATATTCCCAAATTGGGATCTTTTTGTTCTATGAATACAGTATCCTCCTCTCTCCTCTTTGTTTATAGATTTTCTTCTGTTCCTTCAAAGATGAGGTTCATTTTTACCTCCTCACAACCTTCCCCCAACATTCCAGCATATGGTGATTTTTTTGTTTTGTTTTGTTGGTTGGTTGGTTGGTTGGAATCAGGGATTGAACCCAGAATGCTGATCCACTGAGCCACATCCCTAGCCACCGTCCCTCTTTTTGTTTTTTTTTTTTTACTTTGAGATAAGGTTTTGCTAAATTGCCTAGGTCCTTGCTAAGTTGCTGAGACTGGCCTTGAACTTGTGACCTTCTGCCTCAGCATCCCAAATGGTGATTCTTTCAGAATAGTGCCTTCTGTTCATCCCTCCAGATCTACCCTCCACCGTCTCCACCCCTCTACCCTGCTCTGCACCCAGTTCCCTTATTCCCCAATACTGAACTCTCTGTGGTTTTCTTCCAACAGCACCCACCTTTGTAAACAGTCTTAAAGAAATTACGCTCTCCTTAAATTACCCAATTTGAATCTGCTATCCGCTTCCTGCCAGGACCCTGACTGATATCTTTTCATTCCTCTCTATATACTAGCAGACCTTGTTTATTGATTTAAGTCTTCATGTACCATATCAAAGGCTGCCTTGAATTAATACCTATTTTTCTCTGCAATTATATATTCTCAACCTAACTAAAGTTTCCTGAAGGCAAGGAACATGTATTATACTCCTGTGTATGCTGGAATAGCCCTCTTACCACTTCCTACCAATAATACTTAGAACAAGCAGTTCACTGATTGCTAAGGATCTTAAGTCAATAATAAGCAAAGCCTTTGCAGGTCAATGTTTAAGCATGAAGTTAAGAACGAGGGTGGGGGAGATCAAACTAGAAAGACTCTCAAGTTTTCACCGTTTTCTTTATTTCAAAATGAAAAAGGTTTAATTTTTCTTTGCCTATTTTCTTATTTGTGGAATATGGATTATGCTTCTGGTCTTTCACCTTCACAAGGATGAAGAAAGGAATAAATCATGCAAAGCATCTAAAAGTACTTTTCAAAGTATAGAATGTTCTGATTTATAAATGTAAGCAATTATTACTTTTAGCAAGTTAATAACTGACCAGTTACAAAAGCTAGTGTCTCAAAAGATCGAGAGGAAGGGCAGACTTCCAAAAGATGTAAAGTACACTTTAGCTGTGAAATTTGCAAAGTAGTAAGGAAAACACCTGAAAATGTAAGGAAAAAAAAAATTCAGTGGAAAGAAACACTTGGATGTGTTTTATTGTTTTGTCTCCATGTTAGATACCCAAACTGGTTAGGTAAAGCAGACCTATTTAAAGTCCTAACAAACACACAATTAAAAGCATCAGTTACAAGGGAAATAGTCAACTAGATGACTATTCCATCAAGAGTGGAAAATGATATATCACACCATCATTCCTCAAAGTAATTGGGTGCTATGCAGTCTTGCTCAGCATTAAGCAAATTATTACAATAACTCAGACATTTCCCCCGCCTCAGTTTACTTGCTTCCTGGCCAGTAGGGGGCTGCTGCAAAGGATGCAGCCAACTTTTAAGGATCTGACACCATTTTGTGCCTTAGAAATGGCTTCTAAAGTGACTGAAAAACGATTTTCCAGAAATCAAGGAAACAACCAAATTTATCATAATATGTGGACCTATCTTCCACAACTTGAGCATAAATTGAAATTATAAATATAAAGCACCTACCTAGCTCAGTGTGTGTACATGGTGTCACTCAATGCGGGGGAGCTGTCTTCCCCCATGTCTTCAGATGCAAATACATCATACATTTAATTATAACAAACACATTGAGTTATAGACACAAAGCATACATAGGTTTAATTATAAATATGTTGCATATGTTAAATGTAGCAACAACATAATACAGATTGTGTTTTGGGAAACTCAAATTGAGAACAAAGTATATATTTAATTATAGTAAATATGCCATGCTTTAAGGGAAATTACCATTTCTCAAAATTCATAAGCAAGAAAATTACTGCCTCAGACAATTTTCTGGGAAGTTTAACATGATCTGTGCAGTGTCTTTGTGGTTTTTGCACATTGCAAATATATGAAAATGTTTTGAGTGCTTTCTTTAATTGTCCTAGGAATCATAAGCTTAATCTCTGTAGACCTCATAAAAATATTTTAAGAAGAAAGATCGCTGAATCAATTGACAAGAAAAAGGTTTTATAAATGACCAGCTAAAATGTATCTTTATTTCCTTGTAAAACTCATGCAATTAATGGGAAACTAAGGAATCCCAACAATAGGGTGAATTTTGGTGAATGTCAGTTAGACTTTTTCAGGTTTCCTCCATCCTTCTTTCTTTCTCCTCTGCTTTTCTTACTCCTCTGATGCTTTGTTTCTTGGCCTCTGCTTCTGTGTATTTCTACTGCTGTATGGCTTCTGTTTTCTCTTTCTGTGGAGCCCCTGGCTTCTTCTCTACTTGACAAGGCCTCTCAAGTGTCCCAACTCAGAGGACCTGATAGAGGCTCAGCTGCCATGCAGCAGAGCACATCTGTTGGGTCAAGCTCCAGCGTCAGATCACCAAGAACCACATCTGGCTGGTTTTGTTCAGCAGATGACCTGGGCTCTGCTCTAAGAAAAGGTGGCCAGGTTTTTTGGTGTCACGCAATATATGAGTCTAAGAAATTCTTCAAAGAGGTCCTTGACAGCTGCCACCAGTGAAACTGGAGAAGAATACAAGCATTCCAGGAGAATGGCCTCTGAGGTCACTTTTAACTCTAAGAGTCTGTGACAGTCAATTTAGATTGAGATTCAATTAGCCTGTGTTGGATGACTACTGCACGCCAAGTGTTCTCACATACACCGTCTCATTCATTTCTTGTAACACACCAGCAGTACTTTTATCCCACTTTGTTGAATCTATGACATCAGACATAGCTGAACCATTATTTTATGTAATAATAAGACTCAAAGAATACTGCCAATTAAATTTTGACAGAAAGTTCTCATCACTTAGCATTTTATTGAATACATATCAACAAGCCCTGATTTATAGACATAGATTTTTTGTTACATATTATTTTTGTGTGCACTTTCAAAGGAATACATAGCAAAATAAACTCTTTAAGGTATTCTGAAAAACTCTTCATTTTCAGTCTGACTCAATGCAAATAGTTTTCTGTTGAATAGTCCAAAGATATTCAAGTTTCAGCACTTGATGTTATCCTCTGGGCCATTAGGAATATTGATGATTCTTCTGTTCTTTTTAAAAAATTATTCTTTTTAGTTGAGTACTCCACCAGGACACACCCTGACATAATCACAAAAGCACGGAACACAACGGGGTCTATTTCAGTCTCCCCCAACCCTTCTCCCCACCTCCACTCCACGATCCCTCTTCAATCCCCTTACAGTTTACTTTTTTTTAAAAAAAAATTAGTGTCCTGTGTATAAACCTGACGCCAGGATCCACTGTTTGGTCAGATGCATTCCAATGTTCCTCCCTTTTCTCATCCCTTCTTGCACCTCCTTAATCCCCTTCATCTACTCTGCTGATCTTTCCTCTATTTTGATAAAATTTCCTCTCCTTTTTTTTCCCTTTTTCTCTCTCTTTCTATTTTTTCCTTTATCTCCCTTCCCCTTGCTAATTTTGGATTAGCTTCCACACATCAGAGAAGACATTTGACCTTTGACGATTGGGAACCGGCTTATTTCACTTAGCAAGAAAGCCTCCAGTTCCATCCATTTACTAGCAAGTGCCATAATTTCATTCTTTTTTACAACTGAGTAACACTCCATCATGTTTATATACCACATTTTCTTTATCCATTCATCTGTTGAAGCACACTTAGGTTGGTTTCATAGCTTGGCTATTGTGAATTGTGCTGCTATAAACATTAATGTGGCTGCATCACTGTAGTATGCTGATTTAAAATCTTTTGCATATATACCAAGGAGTGGGATAGCTAGACCATATGGTAGTTGCATTCCTAGTTTTCTTTTTTTTCTTTTTTTTTTTTTTGCGGTGCTGGGGATTGAACCCAGGGCCTTGTGCTTGCAAGGCAAGCACTCTACCAACTGAGCTGTATCCCCAGTCCACATTCCTAGTTTTCTGAGGAATCTCCATAGTGCTTTCCAGATTGGTTGCATTAACTTGCAGTCCCACCAACAAAGTGTGAGTGTACTTTTACTCCCACATTCTCTCCAATGTTTATTGTTACTTGTATTCTTGATAATTGCCATTCTTACTGGAGTGAGATGAAATCTCAGTGTAGTTTTGATTTGCATTTTCCTAATTGCTAGAGATGTTGAACATTTTTCAACTATTTTTTGACCATTTGTATTTCTTCTATTGAGTAGTGTCTGTTTAGTTTTTTTGCCCATTTATTGTTGCTATTGTGCTTTTTTTTTTTTGGTGTTAAGTTTTTTGAGTTCTTTGTATATTCTGGATATTAATGCCCTGTCTGAGGAGCAGGTAACAAAGATCTTCTCCCATTCTGTAGGCTCTCTCTTCATATCCTTAATTATTTCCTTTGCTATGAAGAAGGTTTTTAATTTGATGCTACCCCACTTATTGATTTTTTATTTTACTTCTTGCACTTTAGTCATCTACTGTTTCTCTGTTATTTTCTTTCATGCTGCTAATGTTCATTTTGCAGGTTTTGGTGCTAGAATATTGTTTTTATCTTATCAGAAGTTGTGGAAGATTTTCTGCTCACAACCAAGACTCACACTCGTCCTCAAATTGATCTTAAATGGTAAGGAAGGGTATATTCTAGCCATGTCTTCAGAAAAGACGATAAATTCACATGATAGTGTGAAAGCAGCGATAATTGACACACTACCATGAACTGAAGCTATAAGATGTTTCAAATTGTAAGACATTAAGATGGCAAAAGAGCAACTTGGAATCAATAAGGTAGTTATTATTAATTTATAGGTAAGGCTCAGGGCCATTTTCTGGCTCCCTGTGGAAGAAGTGGGTAGGTAACTAAGTTACTGAGCATCTTCTTGTTTGAGTGTCCTAGACACTTCATTTGTGTTATATCACTAATGCTCAAGAATACTCCATGAAGTGTCTGTTTCTTCATAGATGAGAAAGCTAAGATTAGAAGACTAATTTGTCCATCATCATAGATCATCAAATGCAGAATCAGAATTTAAGCCATGGTGTGTCTTGTTCTGAGCTAGACTTATCCAGACAGGCTGGAGTGGGATTAGAAGATTTGACAAGAAAGACAACTAATATTTGGAGAAAGCATTCTTTCACAGACCAGCTTACTATCAGCATCAAGGGTACATGTGAATGAGTGAGTATGATGCTCTGTGTCTGAGGTCTGGTGGTTAATGGAATGAGTATCCTGGCCCCATCCTGCTGCCTTTTATCCTAGACTAGCAGTAGGTTGCCATCAGCTCTCAGGGTCTATCACCCATCACATGAAGAAGTCACACCACACCAGTTATGTTTTCATGAATTGTTTCTGTGTTATCCAACCAATTGTATATCTGCAGATTTAATGTAGCCAACTACTGAATCAAAAGCCTGTACTTTCTTTTTTCTGCTTGGATTTTGTTGATGATTGTATTGGTGTTAGTTTGTTTATTTGGTCCTAAAGTTGTAAAAATGATTTCAACTTGTAAGAACATCCCAAAGACATGATTGAAGGAACATTTTCCCATTCATTTCATTAACAGACAGACAATAACAAGCCAGGAAGTTGTCTAGTATAAAATGAGCTTGAAATGCACAGCATTATACCTGAGACTAAAATTTCCACCATGGGCAGATGGGAATGGCTGGACATGAGACTTCATCATGACAGATGACGTTGTTGTTCTGAGTCCCTCAAGCTCTTGGCAGGCAGCCAGAGGGTTGTGTGTCTAAAATGAAAAGCCAAAGGGCAAGAAGTCAGACCAAGATAGGGCTGGAGATCTGTACAAGGGAGGAGTGTTTAATGAGGTTCACTATTCAACTCCTGCTGCCCAAATATTCCAGAGGCTTAACTGTAGGAATCAGGGCCCTCTGCCACTTTGACCAAAGTCATGGCAGATAGTTTACTTCCTAGCTCCAAAATATGCCCTTGGACAGGGTAACTAACTGGTGTGGATTCAAGGTCATTTGCCCTGTCTGAGCCTCCCTTCCATGCCCAGGAGAGGCCACTCAAGGAGGAGCCTACCTTGAGGTTTTCCACAGTCACAGAAACTGTAAAGGGCTGTGGCATGTGGACAGCATGCCATGTTTCCGATGTTTCACACGTGTACCTCATTGAACCTTCACAGCCACACTGTGAAGTACCGCTATTTCCCCATTTCTGAATGAGGATATTAAATTTTGGAGAAGGTTAAGTAACTTGCCAAATGTCACACAGCCAGGAACTGGCTGCTGAATCAGTGCTTGATGGAGTTCTGAGTGACTATCAGACTGTTCTCTGTCAACCAGTATAGACAACCTCCCTTGTGGAGCACCCAGGGTTGGACTGGGCACACCTGGGGTGACCAACTAAAGACTGCTACTCTGGAAACAAGAGAAATGGAGAGATGTGTGTGCAGGTTAAGGTAAGCTCTGTCTCTGATCATAGGACCATGGATTTTAAAATAAATGAACAAAAGCAAGAATGTTGTGTTTTCTCCTACCTGTCAGGAAATCTGGGCTTGATGCCAACAACCTCCTTTTCCTTCAGCATTCTCTTTACCACCAGCTCTTATATCTATCCACTTTCAGACTGTCTGATGCTCTGACTTTCCTTTTGACCGCCTTGGCCTACATGCTAGCTCCACCTGGGCTCACCTCAATTTGAAAGCCTACCATTTAGCACATTTCGCACGAGTAGCTGTTTTCGGAACCTCTCTCCCTTTTTGTTCAGCAGACCACGGGAGCACAACGGCTCCAGACAGAAGGTCTTTGAGAAATGGTTGTAAATTGAGAAGATGAGTCTCCTCAGTTTCACCACAAGCCATTAATCGTCACATAAAACCTGTTGACTGGGAATAAAGAAGTCTGTACGGGCAAAACAGAGTGTGTGGTCCATTGCTATTGGAATCCATGATTTATCGTTGGATCTCTAGTATTGGGAACCAGGACCAGACATGCATATAGGGACAGGGTTATACCCAATCTGGCACAAGGTTCAGTGGTGGGGATCCTAGGCATAAGTGAGAAGAAATCATTGGAGGGTATGTTTCTGTAGTTCTAACTGAGGAGGCACCGTGCAGGAAGACTATACAAGAAGGAAAACTAGAAGTCGAGGATCAGAGAGGAAAAGGAACACAGATATGGGGTATTTTAGAACTTGGAGTATTATTTTCCTCTCATTCCCCATCTTTTACCTTTATAAATCCTCTTCTTTTCTCCACATTGGTCAGTTGATTTGCTCAACAGATCCTCATTGAATCTCTAGGACTCTACATTCACTTTCCTTGGGGAAAGTGTTTATTCTCATAAATTTCCTTACAAGTGTATCATTCAAAATATGCCTTTGCATATCCTCTCTGGAGTGCATTATAGACTCTTTATGGCATCATTCCACTCCTCAGGACGTGCCCCCATACGAAGGCTCAATAAATGCTCAGCTGCCTCCCACAAAAGAAGCCCAAGGCAGATTCTGGAGATTAGTGCTCTGTCCGAAGTGTGTGTGGCAAAGATTTTCTCCCACTCTGAAGGCTCTCTCTTCACATTGCTGATTGTTTCCTTTGCTGAGAAGAAGCTTTTTAGTTTGACTCTATCCCAATCATTGATTCCTGCTTTTATTTCTTGCGCTTTGGGAGTCATGTTAAGGAAATCTGGTCCTAGGCCAACATGATGAAGATTTGGACCTATTTTCTCTTCTATTAGGTGCAGAGTCTCTGGTCTGATTTCTAGGTCCTTGATCCACTTTGAGTTGAGTTTTGTACAGGGTGAGAGATATGGGTTTAGTTTCATTTTGCTGCATATGGATTTCCAGTTTTCCCAGCACCATTTGTTGAAAAGGCTGTCTTTTCTCCATTGCATATTTTTGCCTCCTTTGTCAAATATGAGATACCTTTCAAGTACTCAAAAATCTTTACACCACGAACACCAATAACCCAATCAATAAATGGGCCAAGGAAATGAACAGACACTTTACAGAGGAAGATCTACAAGCAATCAACAGATTTATGAAAAAATGTTCAACATCCCTCGTTATAAGAGAAATGCAAATCAAAACCACCTTAAGATTTCATCTTACCCCAATTAGAATGTCTTTTATCAAGAACACAGGCAACAACAGGTGTTGGCGAGGATGTGGGGAAAAGGGTACACTCATACATTGCTGGTGGGAGTGCAAGTTGGTGCAGCCACTCTGGAAAGCAGTGTGGAGATTCCTTAGAAAACTTGGAATGGATCCACCATTTGACCCTGCTATCCCACTCCTTGGCCTATACCCAAAGGACTTAAAATCAGATTGCTTCAGTGATGCAGCCACATCAATGTTCATAGCTGCTCAATTCACAATAGCTAGATTATGGAATCAACCTAGATGCCCTTCAGTAGATGAATGGATAAAGAAACTGTGGTATATATACACAATGGAATATTACTCAGCCATAAAGAAGAATAAAATTATGGCATTTGTAGGTAAATGGATAATGTTGGAAACTGTTATGCTAAGTGAGATCAGCCAATCCCAAAAATCCAAAAGCCGAATTTATCTCTCTGATAAATGAATGATGATGCATAATGTGGGGGGGAAAGATGGCAAGAATGGAGGAAAGATAGCTAGCATAGAGGGAAGGGAGGGGTGGGGGCGGGTGGGGGGTTAAAATTAATAACAGAGTGTGTGACAGATACCATTGCCCTGTGTACATGCATGAACGCACAGATGGTGTGACTCTACTTTGTGTACAACCAGTGAAACAATAGCTGTACTCCATTTGTGTTCAATGAATCAATAAGTAAATTAAAAAAAAAAAAAGCGAAAAAAAAAAAAAAAAAAGAAGAAGAAGCCCAAGGCAGGATTCAGACCCACCCCCATTGGAGGCACACATGGTTATCTCAATGGCCAAAATTCCACATGAGACTCTCGGCATCGCAGCCTGAGAGAGTTGCCAATTCTAAATGACCATTTTGCCCTTGTGTGGGCATCCTATTGTCCTTAAAATCAGGGACGGAAAATAAATTTATATATACATAATAAAGAACGTAAGCAGGGGAGTAGAGATAAGAACAGGAAGGAAAAAGAATGAAAGTGGTAGGGGGAGGAGGGAAGGGAATGGAAGGAAAGGGAATAGCCATTTCACCCTGCTGGTCTGAGGAGGATAATTCACTGGGTTTCAGAGAGCATCCTAATCCAGAATCCAGTTGTTTGTTTGTTTGGTTTTGGGTTTTTTGGGGTATGTGTGTATATATATCTACATATATATATGTATACATATACACATATATATATATATAATATGTGTGTATTTGCATCTTATACAAGCACATGTAGTTTTTGCTACTGCTTCAGAAATTTTATTGAAATTTATCACATTTGATCTGTGGTCAAGATGCTATTATGTGCTTTACATCTAAGGTATAGCAGCATTACTTATTAAATTGTCCAAGCTAAATAGTCTCCCAAACTGAAAACAAGATGTCCCCTTCCTTCTTCACTCTGATTTAACACTCCTTGATTGAGTCTGTTTCAATTTAGACCTACTTCTTCTCTTGAACAAGGGTCAATTCTGGCCCAGGAAGACCATTTATTTTCAATTTCTATCCAAATTGAAAGGCTTAATGACTGTCCTAGTACAGAAGGTAATTATCAGGCTGAAATATGGTCTGCAGGAATTCTATTATATAGCATTCTCTTCCCACTCGGTTTTCAATCTTAAGGTCAGTCAGAGACTCTCCAAAGCTTTTCAGAGACAGATGCATTGCTGTGTCTCATATCTGTGAATCATGGCATGTGTTTCTCATTCTGCATTTTCATGGTATAAGAAATTCTGTTTGAAAGTATATGTATAAGAAATGTAAAGTGTATGTATAAGAAATTTGTATGTATAAGAAAGTGTATGTATAAGAAAGTGTATGTGTAAGAAATTTGAAAGTATATGTATAAGAAATTCTGTTTGAAAGAATTCAGCTGTACGCTCCTGGTCCTTCTGTTACAGGGCTGGGGCCTTCTGGGAAACTGAGGCAGCTCAAAGACACCCCTAACCCCCACTTCAAACCCCAATTCTTCCATCAAGTCAGGAAGATTTCAGACATGTCACTCAGAGTAAGAGGAATGAGTTTATTAGAAGGGATGGGAAAGGGAAAAGGGGACACCCACGGGAGAGAGTGGGTCCTCTCAGAGAGGAGAGAGACACTGTGCCTCTCCTGCACCCCTGGTTTGTTGGGATCCCAAAGAAGTTTCCAGAGAGTCCCTCCCAGGTTCACCTCTTGACTTTTGACTGACAGCAGGATGACATCAGATTATCAAGTCCCCACAGCCATGATGACTCTAGATTATGTTGGCCCATGCCAACTGGTTCTAATTTGGACTCTTAACCATAAATTCTTATAGATTTTATGGTTAGGAGGCATTATCCTTATCTCCCTGAAGTCCAGGATCTGGTTTGTGTAAGCACCATACCACACCGCCCACTTCCTTCAGGGCAATTTGTGTTCCTCTTATCAGAATTATTTCAAGCCTGCATTTCTCCTGCAGGTGACAGGTAGTTTTCTGAGGAATGTAGCATATCCTGTTCGCTTAAGCCAGGCAGTGCTGCAGGTAAATTGCTTCTTGGGAAAAAAAAACAAAAAAACAAAAAAACATGTGGGGTCAGCACAGTGGGCCCAGATTATAGAATTATTCTGTTAACCTCATGTCCCCACTACTTGCATCTACCCACCACCACCTCTACTGTGTTCACCAGAATCCCTTGTTATGCAGCTGCTATCATGAGCTATCTCTTACCTGCAGTCACCGCATACATGCTTATTGTGCTCCTTAAGCCATGACACTATGGAGAGCAGCAACCTTGTCCTTCCATTCATCTTCCCACGCTCTGAGTACATGCTCATGTTAGAGAATCAGAACGTTGTTCTAACAAATGCTCTTCAGAAAGGGAGAAGAACTTTCACATGTTGATAAATAGAATTCCCTTTGCTAGAAATCAGCTTCAAATTACAGGGAGTTTGGAATGTTGTGTTTTTTTTTTAATTTAATTTTGATTCATTGAACACAAATGGAGTACAGATACTGTTTCTCTGATTGTACAAAAAAGTAGAGTCACACCATCTGTGCATTCATACATGTACACAGGGCAATGATGTCTGTCACACATTCTGTTATTATTACCCCCCCACCCCGACCCCACCCCTCCCTTCCCTTTGTGCTATCTATCCTTCCTCCATTCTTGCCACCCTTCCACCCCACATTGTGCATCACCATTCACTTATCAGAGAGACCATTCGGCCCTTGGATTTTTGGGATTGGCTGATCTCACTTAGCATAACAGTCTCCAACATCATCCATTTACCTACAAATGCCATAATTTTATTCTTCTTTATGGCTGAGTAATATTCCATTGTGTATATATACCACAGTTTCTTTATCCATTCACCTATTGAAGGGTATCTAGGTTGGTTCCACAATCTAGCTATTGTGAATTGGGCAGCTATGAACATTGATGTGGCTGCATCACTGTAGCAATCTGATTTTAAGTCCTTTGGGTATAGGCCAAGGAGTGGAATAGCAGGGTCAAATGGTGGATCCATTCCAAGTTTTCTAAGGAATCTCCACACTGCTTTCAGGAGTGGATGCACCAACTTGCACTCCCACCAGCAATGTATGAGTGTACCCTTTTCCCCACATCCTCGTCAACACCTGTTATTGCCTGTATTCTTAATAAAAGACATTCTAATTGGGGTAAGATGAAATCTTAAGGTAGTTTTGATTTGCATTTCTCTTATAACTAGGGATGTTGAACATTTTTTCATAAATCTGCTGATTGCTTGAAGATCTTCCTCTGTAAAGTGCCTATTCATTTCGTTGGCCCATTTATTGATTGGGTTATTAGTGTTCTTGGTGTAAAGATTTTTGAGTACTTTGTAGATTCTGGAGATTAGTGCTCTATCTGTCGTGTGTGGCAAAGATTTTCTCCCACTCTGAAGGCTCTCTCTTCACATTGCTTATTGTTTCCTTTGCTGAGAAAAAGCTTTTTAGTTTGACTCTATCCCAATCATTGATTCCTGCTTTTATTTCTTGCGCTTTGGGAGTCATGTTAAGGAAATCTGGTCCTAGGCCAACATGATGAAGATTTGGACCTATTTTCTCTTCTATTATGTGCAGGGTCTCTGGTCTAATTCCTAGGTCCTTGATCCATTTTGAGTTGAGTTTTGCACACGGGGAGATATGGGTTTAGTTTCATTTTGCTGCATATGGATTTCCAGTTTTCCCAGCACCATTTGTTGAAGAGGCTATCTTTTCTCCATTGTATGTTTTTGGCTCCTTTGTCAAGTATGAGATACCTGTACTTATTTGGGTTTGTCTCTGTGTCCTCTATTCTGTACCATTGATCTACCTGTCTATTTTGGTGCTAATACCATACTGTTTTCATTACTATTGCTCTGTAGTATATTTGAAGGTCTGGTATTGTGATACCCCCCTGCTTCGCTCTTCTTGCTAAGAATTGTTTTGGCTATTCTGGGTCTCTTATTCCTCCAAATGAATTTCATGATTGCTTGCTCTATTTCTATGAGGTCCGTCATTGAGATTTTAATTGGAATTGCATTGAATTTGTATGGCGCTTTTGGTAGTATGGCCATTTTGACTATATTAATTCTGCCTATCCAAGAACATGGGAGATCTTTCCATCTTCTCAGACTTTCTTTAATTTCATTCTTTAGTGATCTATAGTTCTCATTGTAGAGGTCTTTCACCTCTTTTGTTAGATTGATTCCCAAGTATTTTATTTTTTTAGAGGCTATTGTGAATGGTATAGTTTTCCTAATTTCTCTCTCAGAGGATGCATCACTTATGAATAAAAATGCATTAGATTTATGAGCATTAATTTTATACCCTGCTACTCTACTAAAATCATTTATGAGTTCCAGAAGTTTTCTGGTGGAATTTTTAGGATCTTTTAAATAGAGAATCATGTTGTCAGCAAATAGGGATAGTTTGAGTTCTTCTTTTCGTATTTGTACTCCTCTAATTTCTTTCGTCTAATTGCTCCAGCTAGAGTTTCAAGGACAATGCTGAACAGAAGTGGAGAAAGAGGGCATCCCTGCCTTGTTCCAGTTCTCAGGGGGAATGCTTTCAATTTTTCTCCATTTAGAATGATGTTAGCTGTGGGCTTAGCATAGATGGCCTTTACAATGTTAAGGAACATTCCTACTATCCCTATTTTTTCTAGTGTTTTGAGCATAAAGGGTGCTGTATTTTATCAAATGCTTTCTCTGCATCTATTGAAATAATCATGTGGTTCTTGACTTTAAGTCTATTGATGTGGTGAATTACATTTGTTGATTTCTGGATGTTGAACCAACCTTGCATCCCTGGGATGAAACCCACTTGATCATGGTGCACTATCTTTTTAATATGCTTTTGTATGCGATTTGCTAAAATTTTGTTAAGAATTTTTGCATCTGTGTTCATTAGAGATGAAATTTTCTTTCCTCGATGTGTCCTTCTCTGGTTTTGGTATCAGGGTGATATTAGCTTCATAGAATGAGTTTGGAAGGGTTCCCTCCTCCTCTATTTCATGAACTACTTTGAGGAGTATTGGAATGAGCTCTTCTTTGAAGGTCTTGTAGAACTCAGCTGTGAATCCATCTGGTCCTAGACTTTTCTTTGTTGGTAGGCTTTTGATGACTTCTTCTATTTCATTGCTTGAAATTGATCTATTTAAGTTGTGTATGTCCTCCAGGATCAATTTGGATGGCTCATATGCCTCTAGGAACCTGTTGATGTCTTCCAGGTTTTCTATTTTGTTGGAGTATAGATTTTCAAAATAGCTTCTAATTATGTTTTGTATTTTGATTGTGTCTGTTGTAATATTTCCATTTCCATCACAAATTTTAGTAATTTGGATTTTCTCTCTCCTTCTCTTTGTTAGTGTGGCTAAGGGTTTATCAATTTTGTTTATTTTTTCAAAGAACCAACTTTTTGTTTCATCAATTTTTTGAATTGTTTCTTTTGTTTCAATTTCATTGATTTCAGCTCTGATTTTAATTATTTCCTGTCTTCTACTACTTTTGGTGATGATATGTTCCTCTTTTCTAGGGCTTTGAGCTGTAATGTGAGGTCATTGATTTGTTGACTTTTCACTCTTTTACTGAATGCACTCCATGCAATGAATTTTCCTCTTAGCACTGCTTTCATAGTATCTCAGAGATTCTGATATGTTGTATCTTTGTTCTCAATGACCTCTAATAATTTTTTTATTTCCCCCCAATGTCTTCTGTTATTCATGCATCATTCAATAGCATATTATTTAATCTCCAGGTGTTGGAGTAGTTTCTGTTTTCAACTTTATCGTTGATTTCTAATTTCATTCCATTATGATCTGATAATATACAAGGTAGTATCTCTATGTTTTTGAATTTGCTAAGAGTAGCTTTGTGGCATAACACATGGTCTATTTTAGAAAAGGATCCATGAGCTGCTGAGAAGAAAGTGTATTCTCTTTTTATGGATGGAATATTCTATATATGTCTGTTAGGTCTAAATTAGCAATTGTGTCATTGAGTTCTATGGTTTCTTTGTTCAATTTTTGCTTGGAAGATCTGTCCAATGGTGAGAGAGGAATGTTAAAGTCCCCCAGTATTATTGTGTTTTGGTCTATTTGGTTCCTTGAATTGAGAAGGATCTGATTGATGTACATGGATGTACCATTGTTTGGTGCATAAATATTTATGATTGTTATGTCTTGGTGATTTATGCTTCCCTTAAGTAGTATGAAATGTCTTTCTTTATCCCTTCTGACTAACTTTGGCTTGAAGTCTGCTTTATCGGAAATGAGGATGAAAACTCCTGCTTTTTTACTAAGTCCATGTGCGTGGTATGTTTTTTCCCAACCTTTCACCTTTAGTCTGTGGGCATGTTTTTCTGTGAGATGAGTCTCTTGAAGGCAGCATATTGTTGGGTCTTTCTTTTTAATCCAATCTGACAGTCTATGTCTTTTGATTGATGAGTTTAGACCATTTATATTTAGGGTTATTATTGAAATATGACTTGCATTCCTGGTCATTTTGACTTATTTTTGGATTTTAATCTTACTTGGTTTTTCCTTTAATTGGCTGTTCCTTTAGGGTAATTCCTCCCTTTGCTGACTTATATTGTTGTTTCTCATATCTTCCTCTTGGAATATTTTGCTGAGGACTTTCTGTAGGGCAGGCTTTGTATTTGTGAATTCTTTTAGCTTGTGTTTATCATGGAAGGATTTTATTTCATCTTCAAATCTGAAGGTAAGTTTTGCTGGGTATAATATTCTTGGTTGGCATCCATTTTCTTTCAATGCTTGGAATATGTTGTTCCAGGCTCTTCTTGCTTTTAGGGTCTGGGCTGAGAAATCTGCTGATATTTGTATTGGTTTCCCCCTATATGTAATCTGATGTTTCTCTCTTGCAGCCTTTGAAATTCTATCTTTGTTTTGTATGTTAGGTATTTTCATTATAATGTGCCTGGGTGTGGATCTGTTGTGATTTTGTGCATTTGGTGTCCTATAAGCCTCTTGAATTTGATTTTCCATTTCATTCATCAGATTTGGGAAATTTTCTGATATTATTTCATTGAACAGATTATTCATTCCTTTGGTTTGTGTCTCTGTGCCTTCCTCAATCCCAATAACTCTTAAATTTGGTCTTTTCATGATGTCCCATAACTCCTGGAGGTTCTGTTCATGATTTCTTACCATCCTCTCTGTCTGGTTGAGTTTGTTTTCAAGATTAAATATTTTGTCTTCGTTGTCTGAGGTTCTGTCTTCCAAGTGATTTAGCCTATTGGTTAAGCTTTCTATTGAGTTTTTAATTTGGTTTATTGTAACCTTCATTTCAAGGATTTCTGGTTTTTGTTTGTTTGTTTGTTTTGTTTTTTTCAGAATCTCTATCTCTTTATTGAAATGATCTTTTG
>JAJEJO010048844.1:15100-38949 GCA_020662805.1 Glaucomys volans | reverse complement strand
TTTTTTTTTTTTTTTTTCAGAATCTCTATCTCTTTATTGAAATGATCTTTTGCTGCCTGCAGTTGCTCTTTTAACATTGCCCGCATGTGCTCTCTTGACTCCTCGCTCGCTTCTCGGATCATTTGAATTATGTACAGCTCTCTTTCTGACAATACTCTGCCATGTTGTCATTGGTTTCCTTTGGTATAGTATCTGGGTTTGTTTGGGACGTTTTCTTCCCATTTTTTTCTCATGTGGCTAGTGTATCTTACCCTCTAGTAGTGCAAATCCCTTAAGGACTTACAGGGTTCCTGCCTATTTTCTATACCTCCCCTTGAATTGAGAGATCAATATTGGCAGCACACCATATCAACAATGTGTCCTTAATCTAAATAGTCCCTATTGAGATATTAACAGTGTTGTCTTAAAAAACAGATATGAGTTCAAGTTATTATCTACAGCATAACCAGTAGGTTTGCAATAAGGACTGCAAATCCTAATGTTGGACAGTGAGAATGAGGAGGGGTATTGGACAGAACACTAATGAGATAAGAAGTGAGTCTATAGATATACTATGTCTTATGAATAGTGGAAGTGGAATTAAAAGAAATAGGTTGTTAGCATGAGGAAAAAGAGATTCTCCAAGGAAACGGATATATAAAAGGGGGATAAAGTGATAATCATAATAATAAAAGAAAAAGGTAGGAATATAGTGGGTATATTAGGAATAATCGTATTATAATTAATTTAAAAAATGTTCTGTGATAAAAATATACTGTAGATTTCAAATCTTTTATTTTTCAATGACCTGATGTTTGAGAGGTGCTTGATCAAGCGGTGAACCAAGAAGGGTGCTGTCCCACTACCTCCAGGCTGGGAATGATCAATGCTTCTGGGCAGAGGCGGCCTGGTGTTGATAGACGATCAGATACAGAACAGGTGCTAGACCCCGGGCCAGGGTGTGGGCCTGGGCACTAGACCAAGTTGGGGTGGGGGTGCAGAACTGCGCTCAGTGATGTAGACACTGGGCTTGAGAGCCTAGGCAGGCTGAACTCCTCACAGGGGGCTCAGGTGGTGGCAGGTGGTTGCTCTCTCCCGGGGACGCTGTAAAATGGTGCTGAAGAGCCTAAGCTCCCAGCTGGAGCTGGGGACTCCAGCCCCTCCACACTGGAGCTCTCCAGGAGCCGCTGCACAATGGTGCCAGAAGACCGGAGCTCAGCTCTGAGGATTCAGGCAGCCACAGATGGTCGCTCTCTCTGGAATGTTTTTGATGGTGGTCACAGGAACATGTTCAGCAGTGAGTACCATTTTGAAGGTTTTTTTTGTTTTGTTTTGTTTTGTTGTTTTTTTTTAAGCACTGTATCTTAATTCTTTTTCTAATCTATTATATAACCCTAGATATAAATTTTAATATTTCATTTTAAAGATGAAAAAAGTGATGCTAAGCAACATGCCAACATTACATAGACAGGGAGCAAAGCTATTGGGGTTTTTATCATGGTAGATCTGCATGCATCCTCTACATCTTCATACCTCCCATAAACCAACTGCAAGGAAAAAACGGGAATTCCCAAGGCTATTTGGGATGTGTAGTGTATGCAGTGAGCAGCTTTTTTGAAAAAGAAACTGTTTTACCTTCATAAAGCATTTTAGAATGTATTAAGTACTTATATATACATACCACTTTATTTTTTTAAATTTTTAAATTTTTTTTTTTTTTTTTTTGAAACAGGGATTGAACTCAGGGACACTTGGCCACTGAGCCACATCCCAGCCCTATTTTGTATTTTATTTAGTGACAGGGTCTCACTGAGTTGCTTAGGGCCTCGCTAAGTTGCTGAGGCTGGCTTTGAACTCGCGATCCTCCTGACTCAGCCTCCCAAGTCTCTTGGATTACAGGCGTGTGCCACCACGCCCGGCTTCATATCACTTTATTTGCTCTTCACTCATCTTATGGGATTTTATTTATTTATTTATTTATTTATGGCACTGAGGGTGGCACTCAGGGCTGCAGGTATGCTAAGCAGGCTGTCTACTACAGAGCTATATACCACCAGCACCCTAATCTTTATTTTTATAATCCAGATAATTTATAATTTTTTTGGATCAGGAAGATTAGAAAACCTGCCCCAGGGTAGAAGTAGCATAGCCAGAACTAATCATAAGATTTTTACAGTTTCCATCACATGATTCAACATCCCCAAGACCGGAAAGCATCCTAAAAGACTGAACAGAGAAGCAACTGATGAGCTCTAGGCTAACACTATGGAAACATAATTGAAAGTCAAATGTGTGCTAAAATGTAATTCTTATAGCATGTACATCCAAAGAACTTATATAGCAATCACACTGCAGCCGTGAATGGGCATGGTTTCCATAGCAATATGATTTAGTTCCAGTAGAATTTGTCAACTTAAAATAGTAGGCTTCCCTCATTAAAAGAAACAAATAAAAAAGATCATCAATATTTGCTTTTCCATTGCAGACAGATTGCAATACTTGGTTATGGCAAACAGACAACAATCCTTTCCACAGAGCAAATGGGAAATAAGGTCACCATGGCTTGTCTGGAACGAAACGGAGTCCTGAGAGTAGCCACAGCATACAGAGGACAGGCTACGTGGCATGTGCCGCCCCAAGGTGGGAGACCCGGCTCCATCCCATCTGCAGGTGTTCTAAAATGCAAAGTTTACGTTGGTCTTTCTCAAGTAGAAAAAACTATTAAGGAGAAGCGAGAATGGTGTTCTCCAGGGAGGAGCACTTGACTTTGAATGGGACAGAGAGGTCTAGAATTAAAAGAAAACAATACTAAATGCTAACATTTATCAGAGTCTTTCTCTGTAACAGACCTTGTTCTAAAGATCCTTCCATGAATAATCTCAGTGACACTTCCCAGCATTCCCATGAGAGAGGAATTGCAGCTGTTCCTGATTTACAGACAGGAAAGCCGAGACTCAGCGAGTTAAGAGTCTTATCTAAGGGTGCACAGGCAGAGAATGGCATAGCTGGGACTAGAGCTCTGGAAGTCTGGTCCCAGAATCTGCACTTTGAACTCCCCTTCTACACAGACAAGGAAATAAAAACAAAGAAGGATCTCACTCAAGTTCCTGTAGTACCCTGAGTGACTGAACGTAAGCTCTTAGACTAGAGATTCAGTGAGGTACCTGTCCTACCAGGCTGGATCTTCACTCAAAGTCTAGGGTATTAGAGGAAAGAAGAGAGATTCATGAAAAGCAAAGTAGTGAGAGTAGTAAAAGCAGCTGTTTTAATGCATTTTAATAAACACGCTCCTCTCTCCAAATCTAAATAAATAGCTCTCTCCAAAATTCCCTCTCAAGTTTAAACCCTGCTAAAAGCACTTTAAGTTTTGGTGGAGCTGCAATTTGATTAGCTAGTAATTAGTGAGCCTCAAAGTTAAAACTGAAATTCTTTTGCCTTTCAGAGACTGTTTGTAGGAATGGGGTTTGTTCTGCTTTCCTTTTAACTAAGGGGTGATGGTGTTGTAAAAAGGCTGTGTTCCTTACACTTTTTTCTTTCTTTCTTTTTTTGGTATTCTGATGCTGGGGTTTGAACCTAGGGGTGCTTTACCACAGAGCTACACCCCTAGACCTTTTCTTTCTATTTTAAATTTTGAGACACAGTTCTCCCCAAGTTCCCTGAGCTGGCCCTAAACCTGCAACTCTCCTCCCTCAGCCTTCTGAGTACTGGGATGACAGGTGTACACCACCACATTCAACCACACTGGTTATCTTTGCTGACCTTGTGGATAAAAAACAACGACAACAAAAAACTTGATTAAAAACAAATTTTTTACTTCTCTGAATAGATTAACATGTTCTCAATAGTGGGTGAATGGAGAAAACATCGCATGTTGATACTGAGAGAGGTTCCCAACAAACATCCACAAAACACTATTCAACGAAACACCTTCTGGTGGTCTTTGATGTCTTTATATAAGTGAATGTTACAAAATTGAATTCTTCAAATAAATGTATAATAATGAAAAAGAAAACAAATATTTTGGCAGCTACCTGGTAAGCACAAAAGCAGAAAGTTTATTTCTGAACTGGGTATAAATGTAAACATGGGGAGGCAGCTTTATGTAGTTAGTAATAATGGCACTGCTTCAAAAGGGTCCAGCCTCGGGTCAGCATCTGCTAGGTCTGTTACCTTGAGCAAGTTACATAACCCCTCCAGGCCTCAACTTCCTCCTCGATGAAATGGGGCCAGTTGTATCATCCTCATAGTGTTAATGTAGAAATTAGGTGACAAATCAATTTAGAGCAGTTAGAATGTGACCTGACACCTGGTCATCCTCACCCCTGCTTTTTGCCCTTTGTGTGCCAATAATAATGAACTTTTTGAAGTTCCCCAAACATACTATATTCTCTCTATAGCATCAGTGTTTTTCCACTCTGCCTGAAAGGTCCTTCCACTATTTATTCTCTTCAAAAACTTTTCCTCATTTTTCAAGTTTAATTCAAGTACTTTGTGACTCTTCTGGTTGGTCTTATGTGTCTCTTCTATCCTCCCACGGTTTCCAGTGATCCTCTATTATAATGCTCACGAAATGCCAATAATTTACCAGCATGTCCTTCTCCTCATTCAGCTTTTTGAGAGTAAATTAATACTTGGTGCCCAGCACAGAGCCTGTACATGATAGGCATTTAGCAAATAGTGACTTTCAGTAAAGTTCCAGCTTGTGTTCAATAAATTAAAATAAGAAAATCTACTAGAGGTATTAACAATTGAACATAATCAGTCGGAAAGACTCTAACCATTAAACCTAAAGTGAATTTCCAATTTGGTTTTAATTGAACCTCAAAGCTTTAGAAATTATATTCCAACAGAATTAGACCCAGAAGACATCACAAGTCTTTTTGTGGTGGAAACTTGCAAGGCCGGTAGAAGGAGGCAAAGATCATGACCCAACTTGCACTACAGAAATTCTACAGGATTCAAATTCTTATTTTATGTCTCAGTCAGAAAATTATCATTGATTTTTTTCATCATCTGGTAAGTATTCAAAATAATAATGCATTATGAGATAAGAGTATACAAAAGCACATTAAGAATAGTTAACCAGGCCTGGGGTTGTAACTCACTGGTAGAGCGCACTGGGTTCAATTCTCAGTACCACATAAAAGCAAATAAAATAAAGCTGATCACAACTAAAAAAAAAAAAAAATTAAAAAAAGAATTGCTAACCAGTGTTTTTTTTTTTTTTTTTCATACTAAATTAGGGTTCCAAAGGGACATTCAGTTTTTGAGCAATTTCACATTAATGGAAATGAAGCTAAGAGCTAAAAAAGGAATCATATAGTTTAAAGCTTCTCAGGCCTATAATGTTCTAGTAGGCCCTCTGAAGAGATTAAGGTAGTTCTTAAAAGAGGATTGTTACAAAAGCTTGAGCCTGGTCTCCCCCAGTTCTCCTGTTGGAGATGTGATCTTTGCTCCCACATTTTCTTTGGCCACTACCACCCATCATGATGCGCTACAGCTGAGAGGGCCCTCTCCAGAACTGAGCCAATGCAGTCACCATGCCATTGAGTCTCCCAAACTGTGAGCTGATTAAACCTCTTTTCTTTAGGAAGTTAGCCTGCCTCCGGTACCTTTTTATGATAACAAAAAATAGCTAATACATCTTTACTCAGATATTTCCTTCCATGTGTTGGATGTTCAACAAGAGTGTTGCTCTCTGTTCTCTCAGTGATTCCTTCCCAGCGTAGGAGTGACAACACTTATAGGTGACTTTGAGAGAGGAGCTAGGCAAAGACACTTCAGTCCTTTCCTCCCTCCTTCTTCTGGGGAGTCAGCTGCTCACAGAACACAAACATTCTGCTCTGATTCTTTCTGTTCTATGCTTTGCCATAGGAGAGCTCCATATTAGACTGTGACCAAGTGGGTCAGTCTGCCTACTTTTGGGGTCAGTATTAAGAAGCTCACTCTTGCTGGACTGAAACTGCATTTGCCAAGATTGCTTTTATCAGCAAAAAAGCTGATATATTAGACTCCCTCTGCCTGACCATTCTGTATATCTCAATTGATTCAAAACTGGAGGAGAAAAGGAATGTATACAAGCCCCCCCAACCTCTAATAGGTTGTAGACATAGTTTATCTTAGTCACTGTGCTTTACTGCCTTGACTTTGCCATGGCAGGAGAGATGACATTGTCTAACAGATAGCCTCTGGTCCTTCAGGGAGACGCACAAGAGTCATCTGATCTCTGGGAAAGAAAGCTTTCATCTTACAGTGTTTTCCAGTTTCCATGGTGTAGATACACTGACACCATGACTGATTTCAATCTAACCACGTGACATCATGGAACACAAAGATAGGAGAAGTACACAATCAGCTTTGTGAAGTCAATAGGGAGCCAACTCATCCTGCTCTCTGCACCTCTCTAGAACCAGAGAAAGCACACTTCCAGACCCCCGAGACACATGGCTGGATATACATCTCCAGCTAGAATGCCTGCTTGATGACTGTTTGTTGCCCTAAGAACTCGTCCAAGCATAAGGAAAAGCCAAGCTATGGTTTCATATTCAGTGGCAAGTCTACCATCGGTTCACTACATAATTAAAAGAAACAAGATGAGAACAGGTCACCTTTCAGGTGGTCACACCAGGCGCCAGCCCAGCATGGATTAGAAGGATAAGCCTCCTAAGCTCCTGCAGTCACATACTTCTTTGGTCTTGTTTTAGAGTTTAGTAGTCACTTGTCCATCACATAGGCATGGTCATTTTTCTGTTCCTAATCTTGATCTTCTTTTTTTTTGGTGCCAGGGATTGAACCCAGGGGCACTCGACCACTGAGCCACATCCCCAGCCCTATTTTGTATTTAATTTAGAGACAGGGTCTCACTGAGTTGCTTAGGGCCTCACTAAATTGCTGAGTCTGGCTTTGAACTTGCGATCCTCCTGCCTCAGCCTCCCAAGTGCTGGGATTACAGGTGTGTGCCACAGCGCCCGGCCTTCCTGATCTTCTTTTTTTTTTTTTTTTTTTTTTTGGAACCAGGGATTGAACTCAGGGACACTCGGCCACTGAGCCACATCCCCAGCCCTATTTTGTATTTTATTTAGAGACAGGGTCTCACTGAGTTGCTTAGGGCCTCGCTAAGTTGCTGAGGCTGGCTTTGAACTCGCAATCCTCCTGATTCAGCCTCCCAAATCGCTTGGATTACAGGCGTGCGCCACCACACCCGGCCCTGATCTTCTTAATAATAGAAACCTATAGTTTAAATATTAGAGTTAAAAAAAAAAAGAGGGGGGGGGGAAATTGTGATATTTCCCTAGATACTGCTGGAAATAGTATAAATTATGTTTCAGAAACCTCTAGGATGGGGTGTGGCAGGTAGTAGGAAGACAAGGAGTGGCAGACATTGTGATTGTGCCTTTGTTGGGGGCAGAGTGCTGAGGGCCTGAGCAAGTAGCCAAGGAAGTGGGGTGGCATTCCCCCACAGTTCTTCTGAATCTCTGTTTCCTCGGTTTGTGATGCTTATATCAGTTCTGCTCACTTTGCCTAACTGCATGCTTGTCTTCCCTCCAATTCCTTCTCCTTCTGGGACTTGCTCACAGAAGCCATCACTCTTATGGGACCATAGAAACTGTAAACAATGGTATATAGAGGCAGAACCCCCACTCCTTGTAGTGGATCAGGGTAAAAAAAAAAAAGTCCTTAACATGACTATTCAAGTTACGAAATACGCATTTTGAGTGTATGCATAACATTCCATTTAATAGACATGTCTTATTTGTTATAATTCACTTAATATTCTGACTTAGGCTGTTTTTAATTTTTAACTATTATAAAAATACTTCTAGTTCATGAACATTTCTGTGCAAAAATTCTTTACATCCAGATTATACCTTCAGAAGGCATGTATATACATGTTCTGTAAAATGTTACCATATTTTTGTATATAGAAAGAAAGCAGGAAGTTCAGGACTACAAGAAGTCATTGAAGCCATTCCAAGCCCACATCAAGAAAAAAAATGAGTATTTATCTTCATGGTCACCACTTAGCAGTCTTCTAGACTCATTCCCTCCTCCTTCAATACTTCTCCAATGGTTTAATAGTTAACTTCTTAAAATAATCCAGTAGATCCTGAATAAAAAGGCACCTCAGGACTTCAGTAAATCTGTCTTTTGGGTTGGGTTCCCCAAGAAGCACCATGAGTAAGATTCAAATGCAAGTAGTTTATCTGGAGGTAAAAGAGTAAGGAACAAAGAAAGAGAAAGAAGGCAATAAAAGATGCTTTGTTAAGCCAGCTACCTTTGTGGGACTTACTCCTCCCTCCCAAGAAAACTACTTGGAGCCAGAGTAAAACAGCTTCAGAGACCTCCCACTTGACCCTGGGCTGGTGCCTGGGGCATGATGCTGAGGGTCATGCTGAAGGGTATTAATAACCTGGCACTTCTTGTGGCAAGGATGAGCAACATGGCTTCAGTGCCCAGAGTAGGCCCTCAAGCAAAGAGATGCAAGTACTGGCAGTTTGAAGTCCTTGGCATCCACTGAGGTTGTAGGGATAAGGGCTTACACATGGACGCAACAGCACATGCTAGGATCTACCTCTAGGTGGGGCACAGTTGAATTCCTGGTTGTTGCTTTAAGTGGTGACAAGCCAGTTCTTCAAAGAGGATATTCATCGTCTAAAATCCATTCTCTCCTCCTTATTATATGCCCATCAAATATAAAATAAACTATGAAAACAGACTTAACGACTTTCTACTTAACAGCAGAAAGTAGTTGTGGCTTCATCTAGGAAGGTGACAATCATTCGTCAAGTGTTTATAGAGAATCTGCCTGGATCTATGATAGGTGCTAGGATACAGAAATGAATTTGATATAATCCCTGTCTTCAGGGAGTTTACCTTACCCTTACTGGAAGGGACAGAACCCTCAGACCAGAAGGTGGGATCTGAGAACAGATCCTTATGGTCTGCTCTTCAAGAACATGACCTGAGAGGTAGCAGTACCTCAGAGAAGAAATACCTACATGATATGTCTAGGCAGACGAGACCTCAGAGAGCCTCACTGAGTTCCCCATGCCCTTATGTGGTCCGTAGGTGGTCACTGATCCCAGGAAATCCCCAGAGGGCTGCAGGTGAGTATCATGTGATTGAGAGGGACTCAAAAGCAAAGGAATAGACTGCTAGACATAAAGGGTATTTTCTTATGAGACTGAGGAATGCTGGACATGACCTTAAAATGGACTTCAGGGAAGATGAATGGTTGAGTGGGCCCTAGCACTAACAGAGGACAGCTAAGAACCAGATATCTCCCCTCACACTCCAAAGTTCTCTCAGAGCTGGGATGGGACCCGAGAGGCTAGGGGAGAGGTGATCTGAACTGATCAAGTTCTACCTTGGATAGGGTGAAGTCTGGCATATAAATTGCATTGAATTACAATCAAAGGAAGGCAGGGATGTCTCTTCTGTACTCAAGTTTCTAGACTAAAATCTGTACCCATTACCCAGTGATTCCCCTAATGGTATATTGTTCAGCTAATTATTCACTAATTATTTTCAGTGGTAAAATAAAGGAAGTATAGTTTTGGGAATCAAACAGATTTTGATTCAAATCCTAACAATCCTTCTTGATTCAAGTCCCTATTGTAAGCCAAACTCACAGTATATAGATGCTTTTCATGTTGGTTTCCTTATCTGAGAAATGGTGGTTGTGTGAGAATGGAATAAAACAAGATAAGACACTGCTACCTGGGGGGCTGGAATGGAGAAGTCTCCCAGAAGGGAACGGTGTGAAGGCATGAGCTCAAGGGCCTTATGTGTCTGTGGGGTGGGGTCCCCACAGCTCCCAGACAGAGGGAAAGGAAGCTAATGGATGGGCAAAAGACTCCCCCAGGCTGGGGGACTCTGTGAGCATCTGTAGACTTCAGGAAGACACTCTAGACTTACAGGCCAGGAGGGGAGTTTGGAAAGAAAAAGAAGGCTCTGATAGAAACAGATGGCACTGGGAAATCTTCTCAAAAGATCTATTGCATCATCCTCTCCTTTGGTTCTTCAGATGCAATTATATCAACTTCTAAGGATGAGGGAATCTGCTGCAGAGCAACGAGCATTTCCAAAGAATAAAAATTATAGAGATCTTGCCAATTTTAAGGTAATGAGTGAGCATTGTGAATTCTGATTTTCATTATGAAAGTGACTAAACAGAATGGATTATTTTTGCATGCATGCTTATGTGTCTAAAGATTAAGGGTTTTACATAACATGCCACTTCTTTCCTTTTTCAGATATACCCAGATGTTTTTAATCTGTGCAAAATAATGACACACACTACATTCTTCAACTGACTTGCAAGATGTATTTATATAAAGAGTTTTAAAACAGATTTCTTTCAAAATTGGTTTATCCATTAGCACAACTTATGGTCTGCAAAATGATTTTTCTATTATTTTTCTCTTTGGAGTTAAGATATCCAAACTTCAGAAATATCGTTAGTCTGGGACACATCATTTTGGAAATTTTGGAAACAATTACCTTCTGTAATACATATAAGCTATCATGCACAGCATCTGGCATACAGATAGTGCACAATAAACTTTATTCCTCCCCTTTCTCTTCCTTCACTCACCTCCTTGCCAGGGCCATGTGGAAAAGAACCTCACCTTCTCATCATCTTTGTATTGGCATTCCCATTCCACGCCATTTCTGGTCTACCTCAAGACATGAAATAGCTTCAGACATTTCTGCTTAAACTACATCAGGAGCTGGAAATGCAGAAGAGCTTTGATCCTTTCCCTAAGAAACTGGCAATCTAGGAAGAGAGAGAGAGGCCATGTAGACCTGGACAGGTTCAGTCTGACACTCACCTGCCTATACTGTATTTAAATCCATGTTTTTCTGTTAGATTAGAGGATGATTTTACCTGGCTGATTCCCCACTGATTTTTGTCTTCCTCAGGCACCTGTTCTGATAAATGGGGTCAGCCCTTAGAACTTCTCACTTAAGTCCTTTGAGCTCTAGACTGCAGGAGACCAATGGCTACCTGTTTAGGGTTGGAGGAGTCCTTGAAAAGGTTTTCTAAATTAAGGAGAATCTGCTCATAATATTTCTAAAACCAGTGACTCTATGGGTAGCAAGCCGGCTTGAAGTTTGGATTTTAGGAAAAAATTCACTCCCCTCTTTTCATTTCCCTAAATGAAAAAAATTTAGGAAAAAATTCACTCCCCTCTTTTCATTTCCCTAAATTGAACCTTTCATTTAATAAACATGTGAAGAGTGCTTGCTCAGGGTCGTACACTCCATAGGCACTGGGTTAGGATGAGTTGACAAGACGCCTGCCCTCCAAGAGTTTATAGCCAAAGAAAGAAGAAAGGGGAGTCAGCAGACAATTGGGGGAGAATGCAGTGAGGACATGGGAGTCACACACAGGGAGCTTTGGGACTGTAGGGGAAGACTGCCTCAATAGATTTGGTAAAATTTGCTATCTCTCAGTGTGCGCCTGGCCAAGCTGATCTCCCTTACCAAAAGAAGTTACTTTTCCAACTTGGCTTCCCAGTGAGGTGGTGGTGGAATGTCTCAAAGTTGGCATTCTTCATGCAAAAGCCATAAAGGCTGTTGAGATGTTCTTCTCCATTTGACAATCTTTTGGATTCTGTATTCAGCATCTCTGAGGACCTCTCAGAATGTCCAACTCAGGAACTGGCAGTGGCAAGACTGTCAATGGCATTATCAGAGCCCCTCCCAGTAGAATCTGGGTTTAGAAGTGTTTGTGTCTACACTGAGTGGAGGCTTGTCCCCTCACATTCCCAGCCTTGGTCCAGCAGTGTCCCCCAATAGTTGGTGTGCATCCCCACCTTCCTGCCTATCACCACCCCAGCTGGATTCAATCAAATAAAAGTCTTCATTCCCTCTCATCTCTTTTTCAAAAGTGTATCCACCTCGCCCATTTATTCTGGCCCAGGATGGGTGATGTGAGGCACAGGATGGGTGATGCGAGGGGCCAAGAGGACTCACCTGATTCCAGATCAGAGAACTAAGAGATGGGACATGTCACCTCTTTAAGGTTTCACCACAGCTAACAGAAAACTGACCTGTGTGGTGCTGGGGATGGAAATAGAGTTGGAAGAAATAACACAGGAGAGGGGAATTTGTGGCAGAATGGGAGCGTGGGGGAGACCAGAACCCAAAAGTGGATCTGGCAGGGTAGAGGTGGAAGTTAGAAGACATTCCATCAACCAGGCAGAACAGCACAAGATGACAAGATGGTGGGAATGAGGTGCTGTTAAAACAAAACAAAGCAAAAAATCCTTCATAAAACTCTAAAATAACACTTTAAAACAAATAGGAATAAAGATTGAAATATTTTATACTTCGACATCGAAGGTCGTTGAATGGATTTTCTGATAATTCTGGGAAGTCATCACAAAAGGCAGGAGTGGCTGGAAATATCGCCTGGGGTCCTGGGGATGGAGAAAAGAAGCCAGACACCTTTCCTTATTGAAAATAAGGTGTTTATACTGCTGTGTGAAGGGAGGTGACTCCTGTGTTACCTTGTCTGGTTTTGTTCTGTGGAGGCACCGCTCAAGGAGGAGAGGGGGATGCTGTTTTCTCACTCCACTCACAGTTCCCCCTCCCTTGAATGAATGGCGACTATGAGACTAAAATAGCAGAACCAGACAGCAGCTGTGTTTGCTGTGAGAACAGCCCCGTTGCTTCAGAGCAGAGTTCGGCTTCACACACACTCCAGGCTTCCCTGGGAAATCGGAAAGGGGAGAGAAGAGAGTTAGGCCTTTGTAGAAAGACGTAGAAAATTTTAGAAACCATAATTAATGAGGTTTAGGGAATAACATGCT
The DNA here is from genome assembly GCA_020662805.1 of Glaucomys volans. Lineage (NCBI taxonomy): Eukaryota > Metazoa > Chordata > Mammalia > Rodentia > Sciuridae > Glaucomys > Glaucomys volans. The sequence goes on along the minus strand of JAJEJO010048844.1, from coordinate 26,149 downwards.
AAAAATATGTATAGTTGTTCATTTCTGTAGCTCTGGCTCTGTAAGAGTAGTGTGTTCTTATATCTATTTTTTATGTCATACATAAATGGGGTATAATTTCTCATTTTTGATTGTACATATTGTAGAATGTTTTATAAAAGAACCACTGTGTAGGAAAGCAAGTTTCTTTCTCAGCTCATTTGCCTGTTGTGTAGACTCTGACCAACACTGTGATACCTCAAGCCACCTTTGGTCAGTAGATGCAATTTACAGAACATTCTATAATGGATTTGAGATTAGCAGATTCTTAAGTGATAAAGTTGAAATCCAAACATAAAATGATGAGAGGTCTGAATGATAATGTCAACTTTATAGTGGTCAAAGCATGTCTACAAGAGCTCTGAAGGCAGCAGACAAGAACTGAGGTCTCTGCAAACCTGGAGCTGGAAGTCAAATGGGAGCTTCCATAGAAGTGTCAAAATTGAAATCAAAGCCAAAGTAGTCTCTGAGGGGAAAAAAATGCAATTCCCCAACATCAGTAATGACGTTGTGATTTCTGTGGGGTTTTTTAAAAATTTTTTAAAGATATGGGCAGATAATTCAAATCCAGAGCTAGGTTTATTCTTTGGAGTACTGTATCTTTTTTTAAAAATTTTTTTAGTTATAAATGGACACAATACCTTTATTTTATTTATTTATTTTTATGGAGTATTGAGGATCGAACCCAATGCCTTACACAAGCTAGGTGAGTGCTCTAACACTGAGCCACAACCCCAGCCCTGGAATACTATATCTTGAAAGAGGCTCTATCTTAAGATAGCTGTGTGCTCCTCTCTCGCCCTTATGGACACTTGCTTTTGGAACCCAGCTACTCATGGTGTACTCTTGGGTACATATGGTGCACTCTTCCCTAACCTCTCAGCTCTAAGTCACAGCATTTCTGTTGCCTGCTGCAGGTTTCCCTTGGTGTCTCTGCTGAATGACTGCAAAGGGCTACACAGAACAACTGTCCTCCACAAACTGAGTAACCTGACCTCCCCTCCCCACCTTGAAGCTTCCCAGTGTTGAGCAGCCACTCAACTCCATTTCTACCACACCCTGACTCATTCCAAACTAATACTTTTCTAAGTAGGAATCTCTTTCTCTCAAAGACATCACGTATATGCTATTGTTTTAAAAGAGTCACACAGCAGCTCAACTCACAATAGCTAAACTATGGAACCAACCTAGGTGTCCTTCAGGAGACAAATGGATAAAGAAAATGTAGTATATATACCCGATGGAATATTACTCAGCCTTAAAGAAGAATGAAATTATGGCATTTGCAGGTAAATGGATGGAGTTGGAGAATATCATGCTAAGCGAAATAAGCCAATCCCCCCAAAACCAAAGACTGAATGTTTTCTCTGATAGGCAGATGCTAAGTCCAAATAAGGGGAGCAGCTAGGAAGAATAGAGTTACTTTGGATTAGGCAGAGGGGAGGGAAAGGAGGGGAAGGAATATGGTGGAAGGAAGGATAGTAGAATGAATCAGACATTATTACCCTATGTGCATATATGTCTACATGACCAGTGTGATTCTACATCATGTACAACCAGAAGAATGAGAAGTTATACTTCATTTATGTATGATGTGTCAAAATGCTTTCTACTGTCATGTATAACTAATTAGAACAACAAACAAAAAAAGAGTCACATCCAGTGTAGCCTAATGTGATTTTCATGTGGATCACTCTAGCCAGTAAATTAGCAAATATCCTGTGGTCGTGTGAAAATCATGTTTATGACTTTTAAAGTGTTTACCTTGATAGGCATGAAGTTGCTAGTCCTTGGAAGAATTATGTGTTTAAGGATTCCATTTTTTTTTTTTTTTTGGTAGTGCTGGGGATTGAACCCAGGGTCTTGTGCTTACGAGGCAGGCACTCTACCAACTGAGCCATATCCTCAGCCCCAGGATTCCATTTTTTAAAGTAAGCTCCAAATTTCTTTAAGTGTAACCTTAAACTAGTGTCACTTGTTTTTGAAGTAGGCTATAAAAGCATTTTTGGCAATTAAATGCATCTGTGAGCATTTATTTATGCAAGTACTTTGTGTATTTATTTAATCACAAGTTCAAATGACTTGAGTATGAAAATAGTTGAAAAATCAAAGAAGGGCTTCAGTGAGGGGCAAATGGACTGAGAAGCAAAATGAAATTGTCAGACTATGAAGACAAAGTGGGAGGCATACTGGGAACAAGGAGTGAAATGCCAAAAGGCTCGTCAAATAGACGCACCTGATGAGATAACTAAAGAGCAGTAATCGAAGTAGAAGAATGTGATAGAAAATATGTCAGCTTTCTGTAAACACCCACACGGGCCTCATGCCGCACACACCTGTCATTGCATCTGACACAAGTGTGCTTCCCGGAGACAGCAAGACAGCTTGTGATACATTTCACACTTACCATCACCATCAACAAATCAAAGGGAAAGGTTTTTAAAAAGAAAATCTGTACATGCCTCTAAAATCTATTGTTATTCACAGTTATACTCTGATCGCTCAGGAATTCTTCAAGTGAGCCTATTAAGTATAATATCTTAGAAGATGGAGATTGTACATTACAATGACACATATAAATAAATAACTACAATTTTTTGTAGTTTTTTTGGGGTTTTTTAATTAATACATTAATAAGTCTTTGGTTCAAGTGTGTTATTCCAAAGTAAATGGGACAATTCTCAGAACACAACCATTCTCCCTTATTTTTCTCCCATTTCTATTCTTGTCTTCAAATCAATTGCTGTTAGGTGTTTAATTTGCTATGCAGATAGGTATATGTCCTTTAGTTCTTTCTCTATGCATTTACACAGACATGAGTGTACATACACTTTTGGTAGGCAGAATAAAGGCCACCCAAAGTTGTCTAGACCTCAATTCCTGGAATAAATTAGGTTATGTCGTATAAAGGAATTAAAGTTGTTAAGCAGTGGGTTTTAAAATACGTTATCCTGGGTTATCTATGTGGGCCCAATGCAACCAGAAAAGCCCGTAAATGTGTCAGAGAGATGCAGAGAGTCTGTGTTGAAGTGATCTGATGGGAGAGAGGCTGCGTCTGCCATTGCTGACTTTGAAAATGGAAGAAAAGAGGCCAGGAGCCGAGAAGTACGGCCTGTAGAAGCTGGAAAGGATAAGAAAACACATTTTTCCCTGGAGTCTCCAGAAAGGAACCAAACCCTGGAGGCATCTTAACTTCAGCCCAGTGAGACTAACTTAGGACTTGAACCCTCCATGGCTGGAAGATGAACTTGGGTTGTTTTAAGCCACTAAATTTGTGCCAATTTGTTATAGCAGCAATGAGAAATTAATATACTAACCTTGGGATTTGCTCAGTAAATGTCTCACCTAGTTCACCTAATTGTGAAGGTTAGAGTCAATAAACCCTTTGTACACAGTTTCTAATTATCCCTTTCTTTTATCCAGAATCATAAGCAAATAGGCAAGAGTCTCCAGACATCTGATGAAAGTTTCATACATAAAAGAGAACAAAATTCTTTTAAGGGCTTGATGTAGTCAAATCTGTTAGCCTTTTGTAAGGGTTTCTAGGATTTTTTTTTTTTTTTTTTTTGGATCAGTAAAGCTTTTCCTTCTTCCCCATCAAGATGCTAAGATTAATTTCCTATATTTTCATCCAGTTCTTATAATGTTTTGTTTTCATTTTTAATACTTAGATTTTCTCCCTCCTAGCTATAATGAACTGGGCTAATGGTCCAGTCTTCTAGGGAATAACAGATTATCGGTGCCATTACATCATGGCCTCCCCAACCCTGGGAAATTCTTGCCCTCCAAGTTTTGTAAGAACAAGTGTTTTAGCAATTATGAAAGTAATTTGAAAAACTAATTTGTGTGTGTGTGTGTGTGTGTGTGTGTGTGTGTGTGACACACTGGAATTGAACCCAGGGCATCACTCACGCTACTCAAATGTCAAATGCTCTACTCCTGAGCTATTTCCTCTTCCCTTTTAAAATTTTATTTTGAGATAGGGTCTTGCTAAATTGTCTAGGCTCACCTTGAACTTGCCATCTTTCTACCTCAGCCTTCTGAGCAGCTGAGATTACAGGTGTTGGTCAGCCTACCTGGAGGAAAAAAAAAAAAACTTTTAAAAATTGTAAGACACTATTCAAATATAAAGTTGGAGGAGGAGGAGGAGGAATTTATTTCCATCAATCCTACACTTTGCTAATTAGCAGGTACTTCTTTTCTTTTATCCCATATTGGTATTTCTGATTTCCTTTTGTTTCTTCTTCATCTCTCCAGACTCCAGGATTCCCAGTAAAAAAATTCGCTTTACTTGGGAAGATTAACTTAGCATCATCAGAAACAGACCTGAGGGGCACAGGAATCTCAGAACTCTAATCAGGACCCTGGTATCAACAAGGGAACAACCTTCCTAAAGACAATTATTACACAGACTCAAGCAGAGCACCCTCTGGTCCCTATCTCACTGGGGTTTATTTACCAGGCCAGTATTCAAAACAGAAGCTCCATTCACTTCATCTCTCCTCCAGGCTTCAGAGGGTGCCAGATGCAGTACCTTCTACCATGGTTGGAGTCCTGGGTAGGCTTGTTAATCAAAGTTTCTTTAGCTTCATCTAACAACAGGGGTGTGTTGAATAAACTGCCAGAGTCAAGTGTTGGCTCTGCCTTCTTGAAAGGAAAGCAGTGAAAAAGGAAAGGCATCCAACTGAGATAAAAGCTATGCTAACAAATGATAGCATTTCCAAAACAAATTATTGGCTAGAAATGTCCTGGAATGAAATAGAAGAGAAGGGAGTGTCAGAGAAGAGCACAGGATGAACCCAAACTTTCAGTCAATAGAAGGCAGGGGGCTGACACAAGACCTTGATAGATGTGTCTTTCTGACAGTTTGTCCAAGAGGCCACCCTGCCTGCGTCACTCTGCCCTTCCTGTTTGCCCTGTACTTCCTGTCTTCCTTGCAAGGTACATGCTGAGAGGACATGTCAGGCTGTCGTTCTGTGTTAACAATTATTTTCCGTTTTATCTAAGAAAACAGACTATTGGAGGGAAACAGCTGATTAAGAGGAAAGAGCCTCCTCATTTTAGCATGGACAAGGAGTGACGAGAAATGGGAATCAAATGTGACAAATGAAGGCTTTTAGATGGTGGAGCTAAGATCAAGCCCAGACCTCATAGGTCACACTCTTGCTCTTATATCCTGGTCAAATCACTTGTGATAAAATACGTGGAGTGATCTTTGAATCAGAGAGCTAGACAAATATAGATGGGCCACTGGGGTGTGCAGCAGGAAGTCATCCCAAGGCATGCTTTCTTGGTACTCTCTCTGCCAGGATGTGCTAGGTAAGTGAGACACCATTATTCCTTCAGGGAGAACATCATCCCACAGAGATAATGGAAAAGCAGAAACAGGTGACCTGGTCGCTCAAGAATTTCAGCAGGATTTGGTGTTTGTCCTCATTAAAACTCTTCTGGGTGCAACCACGAACTTGAACAAGACTTCATATAGGGGTGGGTTTTATTGATTCTATATCATGGCAAAACCAAGTGTTACAAAGGACAGTAATACAGTCAGCTGGGAACAGGGACTTGAATGGCGCCAAGAACTCTTTTTCCATCTCAAGTGATTGCACCCTGCATTTTCCCCTTCTCTGCTGACATCCTTTACTGCACAGCATTGACTACCATTCAGCTGTTGGGGAGATTATCTTTGTTCTTTCTTGATTCCAAGTCTAAAAGTCCAGAAAGAGTTTCATTGATCCATCTTTGTTCTTCTTCGACCTCTGACCAATCTGTCAAACCAAAGCTTTGAACCATGGGATTTCTGAAGTAAAAGGGTTTATTTAGTCATTATAGATGCCATCCAGGAAAATGATCTGGTCCTGGGACAAGTTTCTATAACTTCCAGCAACAGGGCTAGAAGAATGTCCACTGGACCTGTAACTAAGAATATTTTTATAATGAAAATTTGGGGAAGGAAAGTATAAGTTGTTTACATTGATTCTATTTTGGCTATACAGAGAGGGGAGGAATTTCATGAAGTGGAGAAAGCTTTGGGACAGGAGGACAGTCCATAAGATGAAATAATTCTTGCTTCTGAATTGGTCAGGGTGGTAAGCCGAATGTGGTAGAGCCTAGGGGGTCAGCATGGGATTTGAGTTAAGGTCTGAACACACATTCAGGAAGGTGAAATCATACTTTGTGGTTTGGGGCCTGTAGCTGTTAATCAATTAACTTCGCCTTCTCTTCTCCTCATATCTCATCCTCTGGTCCTTGAAGACATCTCAGAAGTTCTCCCCTTATCAAATCCACTGAGATGAAGAAGCAGATTCGGTGACTGCTGAAAGGTCCAGTGGGAACATCACAGCTACCTTCCTCACCAGGATAAATCCCACAGAGCTCTGCCTTGCACACTTACTGCAAGCTTTCTCATGTTTATCTGGGTTCTCTGCTTTTCTCATGGAGTCTTGTATCTAGATTCCTTGTCTTTTCCCAGCTCTTGCAAAATGATAAGCAATTTGAATAATCTGTGTTTTCGAACAAGCTTTTCTACAAAACTTAGCCCCATGGATCTCCCACGTCTGCTCCATAGACATTGGCCATGGCTCATGAGGTCTGTTCACCCAGACTCCCAGAGACCAGGCAACCCTGCCTAAATGGTGAAGTTATGATATCCATTGAATGACCAAGTGGAATTATCCAGAAGGGTGTTAGAAATATGAGTCTGGGAATGCATATATAGCTCAGTGGCAGAGTGTTTATTTAGCAAGTGAAAAGTTCTGGGTTCATTACTAGTATAAAAAAGGAAGGACGGTAGGTATGTCGGTAAGTTTGTAGCTTAAAGAAGCATTATAATTGAAGGCATCACTTTTGGGCAATCATCTAACTGTGGGTGATAGTTCAAGTTGTGGAAGTACCAGTGATTAACAAAGGAGAAAATTGTATGTGAGAAGTGAAGAAAGCCAATGAGAACATGCAACACTCTATATATGATGGGCAGAGGAGCAGAGGCCTTCAAAGTAAGAGAAAGACAAAACAGGAAGAGAAGGGAATTTGATTGCTTTAAATGACCAACTTGTGCTTCTCTGCAGGCAACTCTTAGTTATCCAATAGTCAGAAACTAGACTAAGCCTCAGGAGGCTGAGGCAGGAGGATTGCAAGTTTGAGCTCAGCCTCAACAACTTAGCAAGGTCCTAACAATTTAGTGAGAGCCCGTCTCAAAATAAAAAAAATAACAAGGGCTGGGGATGTGGCTCAGGGGTTAAGCATTCCTGGGTTCAATCACAAGTATCTAAAAAGAAAAGAAACTAGACAAGCTAGTCACAAGGTAGGCTTTATAGCCCATGACTTCTTTCCATTTTTTTCTGTTTCTTGTCCTCTATTTTGACTTTTGATAGCATTGTACCTTTAAGACTGAGAAAGGTTTTTTTTTTTTTTTTTTGCTTCTACACACTAGGCTTAATAAAAGAACTGATGGATAGGGGAATGGCCAAAGTACAAAATAGGGATTCTTATTTTCCTGTTTATGGATTTTTGTTCATTTCTCCAATGACATATTCAAATTTTACTATTATTCTGAGGTTGCTTAGGATTCTAGGAAACAAGGTGACCAGCTTCCAAGTTTATGAGACCATGGAATATGTGAGATTGAATATTATTGCCTAGAAAGTTCTTCCTCTATAGGATATCCTTTTTATGTCATCCTGTTGTTCTTCTATTTACACACTTGGCATAGAACCCATAGCAGGAAATAAACAACCCTACTGAGAACATGCGTGTCTGCATTTGTAATGGCATCCACTGCCTACCTGCTTTGGACAGCTTTCTTGCTTCTGAGTGTCTAAGTTGGCTTTGCCCAGCAAGTGAAAGGATATAACCATAAATTAACATAGTTATTGGAGGTCATAAATAATTGAGATAAGGAGTTCCTCTCTCATTACCAATGTAAAATCTTCCTCTGGATTTTGAAAAACAAATTCTGTGGGTCAGATCATGGTTCTTTCTAAGTCAGGCAAGGTGCACGTTGCATGATGCATTTTTAATAAACAGCTCAGACAAATGTTTTGCAAAAGGCATTCATCATCATTGACTTCTGGAATTAGCAATAAATATACTTTCCAGTGTGTCTTTTAAAGTCCCTCCCCCACCCTACTTTTCTTTTTAGCTTGGACAACAACCAAACTAAGTAAAATCAGAAGAGTCCTTCAAAGAAACAATGATAATTACAATAAGTGGAAGTGGCGGCCACAGTAGTGGTGGCACTACCCTGAAGTAATTAATACTAGGGCCACCATTCTGTTGAGCACTTCAAATACACAGTGACAGGGACCATGTTAACTCCTAATGTTTGGATTGCATTTACCTTCACACCTCCTGCCTGTCACCCGCATATTTCCATTCCTACTGACACCACGTTTCTTCCACTCTTCTCTATCCCTTCTGATCCATTGAAAGGAATCTTTTTCAACCAGGAGTCACTGCTGACCAGAGTGCTCCAGAGGTGGTCTGACTGGAGCAGTGGGCAGCAGCAGGACTCAAACTTTATGTGGTCTGAACACTAATACATTTGTTTCCCACACAAAGTTTAATAGCAATCGCTCCATGAGTAACCCAACCTTTGCTTACTAAAGTACACTTTATAGAATGGTTTATATAAATTGTATATACAACATTGAGGGTAAAATCTAAAACTGGGGGCTGGCTTTGTAGCTCAGTGGTAGAGTACTTGCCTAGCATGTGTGAGGCACTGGGTTTGATTCTCAGCACCACATATAAATAAATAAAATAAAGGTCCACCAACAACTAAATAGAAATTTTTAAAAAATCTAAAATTAAGAATAGGAGTTTGTGGGATTGGGAGAAATTTGAAAATAATGTATCTGCCTGAAGAATCATGGTCAGGGAGAAAGGGCATTGATGAAATAGCTAACTACTCTTAAGAATTAGGGGAAAGCAAGACATAGTAAGAACTAGAAATGCAGGGAGAGAGCACAAGTGAGTTACGGGTAGAAAATAGTGAAACCAAACTCAAGGCCACAGATAGATGGAGTGCCCCATTTCCCAGTATTTGGTGAGTGTGTTGGGAGTAGGAAGCATGATTTGTTAGGGTCTGGAGATCTATTTAATTAAATGTTCACAATATTTAGTCAGGGTTCTCCAGAGAAACAGAACCAATAGAAAATAGATAAATGATTGCTAGGAGATAGATGATAGATGATAGATAGATGATAGATAGATGATAGATAGATAGATAGATAGATAGATAGATAGATAGATAGATAGATAGATAGATAGATAGCAATAGATGATAGATAGATAGATGATAGATAGATACATAGATAGATGATAGATAAGAGAGGACTGATTATTGGAATTGGTTCATATGATTAGGATTTCCATGATCTTTCATCTGTAAGTGAAGAAACAGGAAAACCAGAGGTATAGTTAAGCCTAAAGGCCTGAGGGCAAGAAGCACTGATATCTAAGAAAAGGAGACTCTGGATGTTCCAGCTCTCAGAGAGTAAAAGAATTCACCCTTCTTTTATCTTTTTGTTCCATTCAGGTGTTCAAAAGATTAGATGATGACCAACCACTTTGGTAAGGATGAATCTTTACTCAGCTCACTGATTTAAATGCTAATATCTTTTGGAAACACCCTCACAAACACACCAAGAAATGACATTTTACCAGCTTTTGGGTATCCCATAGTTCAGTAAAGTTGACACATACAATTAATTATCATACTGACAAAATCAGATGAAACATTTGTAAATGCCATCTTCATTGATGGTTGCTAAATACCATCATGGTTTTGATGATTTTTTAATATAACATTTGGTACTAAGTAGGGCGATCATTAATGATAATCATGAATTGTTTCTGTATTTCATTTTCCATTCTTTGCACTTCACCTCTTCCTTGGAAGTTAGATGGGGTCATGTAATTAGCGTCAGTCAAAGTTCTGAGTGGAAACCTTACAAATTGGTGTATGGTTTCCCCTTTCCACTGTGGAAATAATAATGAAATGTATGACAAGATGGTGCTTCTACCACTTGAATCTCTGAAGGTTTACAGGATGCCAAGCCTCTCTTCTGACCTGCTGTGGATGCAGCGCATTTAAGAGCAAGGATTCCAAACTGGACAATTCTGAGATTTAAGGGACAACAGGTATGGTTCAAAATGGATGGAGCTGCTGCCACAGACATCACAGCCATTGCCCAGAGATCTTCTCTCAGGGTGCATCTGCCCCTGAGACAGTGCACGGCCTCCCAGAGGTCTTTTCTCTGGGCAGGCTGCTGCCAACACCACTGCCACCCTCTCCTCAGAGGTCACTGGAGATCTTCTCTCTGGGTGTACATGCAGCTACAGCCACAGTCGTCCCCCCAACCTGCTGACCCCCACCTGTTGCTAATGCCACTGACCCACTGCAGCTGCCACTGACCTGCATCCACCACTGCCCAGAGGTCGGCTGACAGGGAGACTCCAGGTTTGGTTGCACAAGGCGATATTCATCTTGAGAAGCTGGCCAGGGCCTGGGGGGTTGGGGTGTCAGCAAGGTTGCTGCCACCACCATCCTGGGGTGCAGCTGCCCCTGTCTGGGGATGCCAGTCAGGATCTAGAGGTTCAGTGTCAGGGTGCCTGTGGGTTTGGCTGTGCCTGGAGTCTTCTTCCCAGGAGTGCTGGTGGCCATCACCTAGTTGCCATTTCTCAGGATTGCTTATCCCTGGTGGTCTCTCTCCAAATTCCAACAGTATTGACATCTTGGGACTGCAACGTGGCTGAACCCAGGATAATTGAAGGCCAGATTGGTGGGTTAGTGACTGGGTCTATCAGGGCCTGCATGGGCCAGGCAATCTTGTGAGAAGTCAGAGACAGGGCTGAGAACCTTTCAAACACTGACAGAGACTGTAGTTCAATTTTTCCTCGAGATTTATTTTATTTTATTCTCTAACATCTCTTTCCACTATATTTGGAGCAAGGTATTTTCATGCATCATTCTGTTGAGGACAGTGATATATGCATGGTGTTTTGGAGTTCTGTTGTATATTCTTATAT